>PVJS01020588.1:0-32427 GCA_004027185.1 Glis glis | reverse complement strand
TCAGTTGCCTGCATCCGCTGAGTACCTTCCAAGTGTGCTCCCCTCCCAAGACCTCTCTGCACCCCACAGTTCTGCTCCTACTCCAGGGGCCTGGCCTTCTCTTCCACTACATAACTCAAGACTCGGCCCGTGGCTCTGCCGCAGGGCTGCTTCACTGGGATCTGAATAAGAGGCTCAGTTAGGCCAGGTTGTACCACCGCGGAGGGGAGTACACAAGCTGCTCATGCGCCATCGCCTTAGAGGAAGCTGCAGGGGTCAGGCAGAGGGTTTCAGCAGGAGCCCCTCCACTTTCACAAAGAAGGGCTGAGTCCAAGAGGGAGAGAGGTATGGCAGGAGAGCTGGAGAAGAAATGACTGCTCAAATGGGGAAAAGAAAGGTCGGAAGGCCTAAATTTTAGTAAAGAAGTTAAAGAATTTATTCAATGACTTTTCTTGAATATGCATAATGAATTAGTTATTCAGTGATTATTAAAGACAAGAAAAACTTAATTCAAGGGAGGAACTATTGTCCTAAGTATTGGCACCAGAATGGGATTTTGTGGTGGGGGAGACAGTGGGCTCAACTCTGAATACAGCATGGACAAGTGGCAGTTTGTGGCTAAGGATCAAGGTGTGGGGTCAAGAGATGGAAAATTACTAAGGGGAAACATCAGGGACACAGGGAATGTGGGCAAACTGACATAAGAGGGAACTTGTTCAAGGCAGCCCAGGCAATTAGACATCATCTGGGGACCATAGAGAAAGAGAAATCAAATACTGAGGGTGATCAGATGTCCAGGGCCATCTTTGAAGGCACACTGAGATTATAATCTTGGACCAGCCTAGTTTGAATACATGGTATTTGACTGGGTGGGATTCATCCGCAAGCGGACATTCCAAGAGACCTGGTGTAATCTTTAAAGCGCGGTCTTTGATGTCGTCTCCACCCAATAATGGTTAATCCCTCCTTCCTCCAAGCTTGTCACGTCTGCCTCACTGACCTTCTTTATTGTAACTCGTGGCAATTGTTGGTTTCTGTGTTTGATTAATTTATGGTGCCTTGTCTAAAGTTTCTATAAAAGCTAGGTGCTGGCTACAGATGGACAGAATTTGTCATTTCTATCTCCTCCCCAAACCCCCAATTATTAAATTCTCTCCAAATTATTATAGCAGACTTTGTGTCGTTTTCGTGCAAGAAGACTATTGATCAGGAAGCTGCCTGGTGAAGCAACCTTTCGTGGCAGGAACCACGGAATAGTTTCAGGGAGCTGCCTAAAGCAGCAATCTTCCGTAGCAGGACTACGGAGCAAGCAGCATCCACCAGAGATACCAATAATCAGACATCGAGGTGGGGGGTTCTGGTTACATTGAATTAGCAGTATTTTTGCTAAAATTGGACAATGCAAAGATAAACCCGGAAGCCCACCAGTCTGGCCTAATTGAAAAGAGCTCAGGACCGACTGAGCAGTTTGATCAACGAGAGAATCTTTTGACAGGTGAGGAAGGTTGTGAAGGAATGAAGGTTGGGGGAAGACGGAAATCCCCACCTTAGATAATTGGGCAATTTAGAAAATAATTATCATGCATAAGTTACTTAACTCCCCATTCCTCCTTTTTCTTAAAGAATAAATGCTTGGTTTCCATGGGTGCAAAGTTTGCATGTGGAATTGGTGCATCTTTGGCTTTCCAGGACCTCTAGTGGCAAGCTCAACTCGTGACTGGCTGGACAAGTGTGGCTGGCCCAGCCTGGCCTGCCCTGCTCAGACCCTTATGGGTGTTGTAGATGGAAGGCTGCTTTTGTCCAAATTACAAGGGGCTGCAAATACTCCAGACCAGCTTGTCATTATAAACTTGAGGACAATGCCATCGCATGGCACTGGTGGCATAGTAAGTGTATCCCCCCAAAACAGATCAGGTGTTGTGGAACCATCAGAGGTCATCAAGCTGGAGTCAGAGTAATGTGGTTGGAGCAGAGAGGTTTGATAGGCCCCAACATGGGCTTTCCAGCCACTGGCAGGGCCTCACCCTGTTCAGGTAGAGTGGCCCAACCTCAATACAGGGACACTGAGAAGCCACACTCAATGAGTGCCTCTTAGTTTTATGTTTCCAGGTAACATCTGCTGCAAATATATCGTTAATTGCACACTGTAGCTAAGATTTACATGTCAGGTGCTCACTTCCACTAAGTTCCCTGTGTGACACCTTCAACAAACTCATTCTTTCATTCAATAAATACATATTGAATACCTAGTGTTATCCTGTGAGAATTTTATAGTCTGGTGTAAACTATTAGATTAAGCCCCTAGCTAGCTCCCATTACAAGGTTGTTATATCTGAAAGTGATCATTGTGCCCCTTGTACTCCTTTTCATTTAAACAGAGCAACCACATTTCTTCTGCTGTCAACCTTCCCAACTACATCAAAGAGAAAGCTGTTCCTTTGTACACAACTCATTCTCTTTGCTGATGATCAACAGTAAGTCTTCTGGAAACATGACCTGTGTGATCAGAATTTTGTCAGCTGCAACTAGTTTACAAAAATGAAACTTATGAAATGAAATTTTGTTCTGGAAGCTCAGTATCCTATGAAACCAGAAATATTCTGTGCATGCACCAGTGATGCTATTAGAAAATGTTTTCCCCTTGGGAATACACTTTTCAGATATTTCTAGCTTCCTTAAAAATAAAGTATGGCTTCTGAACAGGAATGAAGAGGGAGGACAGGTAAGTGGGCTCACCACTCTATCAACGCAGCAAGGCTTGACACCTAATGTGGTATATAGCACGCACCACCTCTGCACACTTCCAGCCAGCATTTTAGCACCTCTCAAATACGCACACCAAGGCTCATGAGACTTAAGGAAAGCCACCTGCTATGACTTGGATGTGGTTTGTCCCCTAAGGGCTCATGAACTGGAGGTTTGGCTCCCAATGTGGCTGTATAAAAAGCTAGTGAAAGCTTTAACAGGTGGGACCCAGTGCAAGGTCATTGGTCATGGGGGGGGGAGATGCAGTCAGAAGGGAATCGTACTGGTCTCAGGAAGTTCTCAGAAAACTAAATTGTTATAAAAGAGCAAGCCTGGCCCCTGAATCTCTCTGGCTTCTGTGTGATCTTGCTGGATTCTTGGCTTGAGTTGGTCTTGGCTTCCATCTTGCCATGTTCTCTCTTCCACACACGCTCCCATCATCATGATCCCACCTGCCATGAGGCTCCAGAGAAGCTGTACAAACAGTGTCATCATCCATCTTGGACTTCCAGCTTCCAAAACTGTGAGCCAAATAAACCTTTTTTCTTTGTAAATACCCAGCCTCAGGTATTTTGTAACAGCAATAAAGAAAGACTAATACACCACCCCAGCAAAATAATCCTAAACAAGGAAAATGACAGAATTATTAGGTATAGAATGGTTGGATTCTATTATTTAATTATGTGGCACATAACGTTCTACGTGATTTACATATACTAATTCAATGCTGACAAAAACTCAAGTAGATAGATACTATATTATCTAAATATCACTCACCAGAGATCAAAATACAAGTAAGCAGTCCAAGCTTTTAACTTCTATAATACACTAGTGCTCAACACGCAAAAGAGAAGACAAATACTGCATGTTCTCTCTCACACATGGGTGCTAAAAAAAAGTCAATCTATAGGTACAACAGTGATTACTAGATGCTGGGAAAGTGGGAGAGGGGAGACAGAGGGAAGCTGGATAATGGGTACCAATAAAGTTCTAGTGCTCTATAGCACAGTGGGGTGTATAGTTCACAATAACCTACTACCTATTTTATGAAAAACTAGGAGGGGCTTGAAGGCTCCAAATGCAAAGCAGTAAGTAGAAACATGAATTACTCTTATCAGTACACACTGTATACATGTATTGAAATATCACATTGTACACCATTAATATGTACAATTAAAATAATAATTACTAGCTGGGCGTGGTGGCACATGCTTGTAATCCCAGTACTTGGGAGGCTGAGACAGGAGGATCGCAGGTTCACGGCCAACCTCAGCTACTTAGTGAGACCCTGTTTAAAAAAAAAAAAAAAACGGGCTGGGGATGGAACTCAGAGGTAGAATGTCCCTCGGTTCCATCCCCAGTACCACACACACACACACAAAAAATAATGATTACTTAAAAGGGAGAGCAAAATGCATATGATGCAGGGACTGAGGAAACAGAATGAAGGGAACAGAAGAAAACTTTTATAAAATTAGAACTGTAATTTATGATATGTTAGGATAACTCAACTATAGAAGAATAAGATGATATTAAAAGAACAAATAGAGAAAAAACTCTGGGGATAAAATGAAAGCTAAAATAAATATTTAAATAAAATGATTAGATAAAAGAATCAAAGACATCTTTTTCTCCAAATTAGACCTAAAATATACAAATTATCCATAGAAGAGGTTATTTGACTAACAGAAAGTCCATCATCAGAACAAAGAGAATGACTGGAGAAGTTAGCAAGTAGAATTTTGCAGAATGGAGAAACTCAAATCTTTCTAAACACCCTAATCAAAGAATGAAAATAGGCCCACACCAAAAGTATGTCGCTATAAAAGCTCCCAGAGAGAAGAATGAAAATGAGAGACGCACCAGATTCCTCAATGGTAGGAGGCCAGAGGACAAAGACGAGGGCCTTCCACATTTTAAGGGAAAAGTCTTACCAGCCAAATTAGAGGCAATTTCAGAAAAGTGGGGAGATAAAAATTTACATCTCATATTCTCTTTCTTAGGAAGATACTAGAAAATGATATAAAAAAAAGAGGCAGCCAAGCGTGGTGGCACACGCTTGTAATCCCAGTACTCGGGAGGCTGAGACAGGAGGACTGCAGGTTTGTGGCCAGCCTCAGCTACTTAGTGAAGCCCTCTGCAACTTAGTGAGACCCTGTTTCAAAAAAAAAGAAAGAATAAAAAATAGGGCTGGAGGTTAGCACAGAGGTAGAATGCCCCTGTACCCAGTACCGCAAAAAAAAAAAAAAAGAGGTATAAGGTAAGAAAGGAAAATATGGGATCCACGAAAAATTGAGCCAACCTAGGTCTAGAAAAGAGTTAGATGGCAGACATAGCTTTAGCACGAAAAATCCTAAGATGGATAAAATGATGAAGCATCTGGATAAAACTAAAGACACAGAAGGAAAATTGGGTAAACAGAAAAATATAAGGTGATGAGCAACTCAAGGCAAAAACAACAGAGAAAAACTGATCACAATGCATCTTGCTTTACAGGGATTGACTGTGACAGAACTATCTGGAAGGATGGGGAAGAGGAAGAGAGGGAGGTGTAGATTAAATTTTCACCCATCACAAAAAGGCAATTTGGACTCAAAATCTAAGTTATTATCAATAAATAGAAATATTATTTATAGACAAAACTCTGTATCTTTCAGTCCTGAGTTTTTAACCAAGGGTATGTTTCTTTGATAATTTTTCTTCAGTTTATTCAAACAATTTTTTACCAAAAAATTAAAAAACAAAAACCAAGAGAAAGGATCCAATTGTACTGTGAAAAGTCTTCATTCCTTTTTCTTGGTTCTTTTTTATATAAAGATGCTACTTAGCGGGTTCTGCTCTTCATCTTCTCTCTCGTTCGTTTTCCAGGTCTCTTCTACACACAAAAAAAGAACCACATCTGGTCACATAGCACTTGGCCTTCTGCCCCAGGGTGAGAAGGCACAAAGGAAAGAGTGGGTTGGGGGTGAGAAGAGGCAGGGCCTGTCACCCCCACCCACACGCACACACACACTTACGTTTGATCCTTTCTTTCCAGGCCTCGTGAGGCCCTTGCCATGAGCTGTCTTGGCCCGGAAGCTGGAAACATCATCGTAGCTCTCACGAGTGTTCCATTTGGAGCCTTTTTTCTTTCCACCAAAACCAAACTTCTGGTTTTTATAGCGTCGTTTAGCACTGGGCCTGGAATAAAGGGGCTCTTCAGATTACTGCAGCACTGTCTATCCCAATGAACCTTCTGACACCCTCTGTTTCCTTCGTGGAAAGCCCCTAGGCACCACTGCCACCAGAATCCCATCCTTGGCCCTACATTTTTACTCTACAAATGCCACAGGAAAGCTCATCTATTTATCGTTTTAACCCCCAGCACAGAAAAATAAAGAAAAAGTGAAAAGAGATCATATACATCATGTGCCTTTCTGCCATCTTTATAAAGCTTATTTTAACTCCATCTTGCTAAATCATCTTTACCTGTTGCTATTCTTCTCAATGATATAAATATGTAGTTAACATTCAAATGTAATATTTTAAAACCTGTCAAATTCAGCATATCCACATGTCATCTCCTTCCTAGACTGGTTCCATCTCCTGTATAAATGCTCCACCGTGGCTTGTTGCTCCTACTGTCTGCCCGGCCACCCAGTCACCTGCTTTCACTCTCTATACCCGATCCAATTACTGGGCCCTGCTAATTTAACCTCTTAAATATTTCTTCAATCTCTTTTCTCTTTGCTCCCCACTATACTTTTAAGACATTATCACTGCTCATCTGGCCTTTTGTAACAGTCACCTACAGTTGTAACAGTGTACCCCACTTCCCTTGGGTCCCTCATAAACACGAGTGCCACTACAAGCTCTTTAAACATGACTATGACCCGTTCGTTACTCTCAGTAAAGCCCAGGAGTGTCTCCCCCCTGCCTCCTGGATGAAAGCCAAGCTCCTCAACAGGTCAGGGCACAGCCCCAGCCCACCTCTCCACTCCCTGCCTCCCGCTGCATTCCCAGTGAGGCCGAACACTGGCTGTTCCTCACAGGCAACCTGCAGTTTCACACCTGTATGCCTCTGCTCAATCAGGTTCTTCCCTCTTCCCCAAATCAGCTTCTCTCCTACTCTCCTGGCCAATTCTTATCCATCACACTAGGCTCAGATGGGCCCCTCCTCCAAGCAGCCATCCCCAGACTATGTCAAGAGTTTCTAAAATGTGCTTCCACACCACTCCCTAAATGCCCCATCAAAGCACTTGTTCTATTATATGGAAATTACCATTTCCTCTAGGCCTGGTGTTCAGATATGCAAAAAGCTGGACTAAAAAGAACAACAGCCAACCTTCTCCCTTTTCATCTTCATAGCACTGTGAGGCACAACCTCACTGTAGTAGACAAGGCGATTCGATTAATAAGGGACTTGCTCAAAACTACCCTCCTACTGAGTGGCAGAATCCAGACCTGAATCCTAGGCCTGTACTCTTACCCATCACACTGTGTGACAGGGAATCACACAGTGACTAAGCATCCATTTAAAATGAGCCTTCTTTTCATCTTCAAAGACTAACACAGCTACAAAGACCCATCATGTGTAAGTCTCAGCCCCAGGCAGCAGCTGCACCCTCGACTCAGAGGCCGCTCCTGTGGAGGTCCCAGCCATGCCTGTGACTACTGGCCCATTACACACCACAGAACAAAACCAAACCAGAACACTTCTTACCCCTTCTTCATCTGCTGGCCTTTAGCTCCTGACTTTGTCCCCCGTGCAACCGGTTTCTGATCTCCCTCAAGGAAATCCAGTTTATCAGAGAAGCCTATAAGTAAAGAAGCACTTTGATCAACAGCATTGTATTTTAAGTTTAAACCTCAAGGTAAGGGCGTTATTTACTAAACTGCTTTGTTTTGGGTTTTTTTTATTTTGCGGTACCAGGGATTGAACTCAGAGGCATTCTACCTCCGAGCTATACCCCCAGCCCTATTTTTTATTCTTTTATTTGAAACAGGGTCTCACTAAGTTGTGGAGGGCCTCACTAAGTTGCTGAGGCTGGCTACGAACCTGGATCCTCCGGTCTCAGCCTCCCAAGTACTGGGATTACAAGTGTGCGCCACCACGCCCAGCTACTAAACTGTTTTAAGAAGCACATCTTGCCTCTCCACACCATTCCCAGAACTTAGGTCCAATAATTGCACATCAGCTAAAAAGACTCCAAAGCACTATGTGTTCAAATTACCTCTAAGGTACCCAATACCCCTGCTCCCCTACATCCGTAGCACAGCATTGTCCTGACCTTTCTGATACTTCTTAATGGCACTCATCATGTGTGCTTTCTCCTGCTGCCTCTTCTGCAGAACCTCTGTTTGCACCTGTGATGTAGACACAAGGATAGTTACATACATTCCAAACCATTACTCAGTGTCCACCTTCCCTCAATAATACTGTGATTAAAAAACAAGCATCCAATCACATGCTGTGATTAATACCACTACCATTTAACATTTACATGCTAAATATGTACCAAAAGGATGCTAAGGGCTCTAAGTACATTCTCAGTTCACCTTAAAAATAATTCAGCAAAGCTCAAAGTTTTATCACCTACTAAATAAACTGAAGCACTTGAGAGGTTACATACTTGCCCAAGTCCCTTAGCAAAAAAATGGAAAGCTGAGAGTTAGGCAGTTTAACTTCAATGCCTACACTTTTATCCCATATACAATTTTGCCCACAAAACTATAGCGAATCTTATATATATATAGCGAAACTTATACATATAAGTCTACATTCAGTTTTTCCCATTGGCTATATTTGGGCAGATTAATTAAATATCCAACCCACTGTTACTAGGCATGAAAGTACCAAAAGAGAAAAAAAAATTTTTCCCAGAAAACAGAAAAGAAAAAAGCTTTAAGGACAAGAGGAGACACTACTGTAAGGCAGGGCTTCTCAATCTCAGCACTACGGACATTTTGGACAGGGCAGTCTTTGCCGGGGGACAGGGCCTATCCTGTGCATTGTAGCATTGCATGTTTAGTAACATCCCTGCCCTCTACCCCCTGTAGCACCAGTCTCCAGTCAGTCACAAATGTCTCCTCGGGGAGCAAAATCACTTTAAATTGAGAACCACTGCCCGAAGGTTTCCTCAAATTAGAAACAGAGAGCTGAGTTTTCCTTGCTTTTGATAAATTAGGTTATGTCCACCTAATTGCCGGTCTCCTGAGATGATCTCAGCCACCCACCTCCAGGTCAGAAAAACACTGAGCCCACAGCAGACCCTTTGCAGGGGACAGGATGCTGGTCTACTCTTCCTCTGCTGAAGATGAATGAGTGAAATCACCCAACTGTGGACAACAGCTCCATGCCCCAGCTCACAAGGGTTTTATCCAAAGCACTGACAAAGCCTTAACGCCCACGCAGAGCCTCCTCACACTCATCCCTCCCACAGCCCTAACTACAATCCTGTCATCTTTCTTAGATGACAGTACAATAAAAAAGGAAGTCAAAAGTTTCACTGAATGCCTGATTTGGCTTTACATTAGAATTCAGACATGCGTAGTCAAACACACAGGTGCCATTTTTTCCTATCAGACTGAATGATAATTAGTAGGATAATTCCTTCAGTGACTTGGAAATCATCAAGGCCGGTGATTCCCATCAAGCATGCCCATCAGAAACACCTGGAAAGTTTTTAGGGGAAGTGGGAAAGTATACACAGATTCCCAGAGACTCTGAAGCCTGCATATGTTTAAAAAAAATTCCCCTGGTGATTGTGCTGGGAGATCAGGTTTGGAAACCACTGATCTAGAGCCAAGTCATTATCGTACAGATGTGAAAACTAAAGCCCAGAGAGGAGACTGGCTCGCCTGCCATTACAGTACTCCTTGTGCCACACTGGTGTCAGGTGACTGTGCTCATGGATTTCAGCCTACACACACCACGATGAAATCATAAGCACACGATCAAACACACTCAGGGCACAGCACCAAATCAGACCCCAGCAATCTGATCTAACCACACATACCATACTACTCCCCAAATGCCCCAATCATGGCACTTGCTATATTATGTGGCATAATACAGCATCCCTGGCCTCATCCTATTCCCTGCACATTTTCTTTCTCACCTTCTTGCCATACTTCCTAAGTGCACGCAGTTGCTTAGCTTTTTCAGACTTCTCCATGGCGGCCTGCTTAGTCTGTAGCTTCTGTCGAATCTAAAACACAAAATGTTGTCAGATGCTACTTAGGGTGCACTTGAACTGGTAACAAATATTTTCAATTCTGAAAACTGTGGAACTTGTAAATCATCTATTCTAACCCCTGTGTTTTACACATGACAATGAGGCCCAAGGCTGAGCATTTTACCCAAGATACCAAAGTGTCAGTAGTGGAGCCGGAGCTTAAATGACCTTCCCACCCCTGGTGTGCTGTTTGTTCCATTACACAAAACTGCCTGCTCCATCCAGGAAAGAAGACCAACTTCTCCCCATGCCTACTGTCTGTACAGAGGTTAAGCCTGCACGCAGCCTCAGTGCCCTACTCTAACAGGCTACACACACAAGAAAAGCTCCAGCAGATATCTGATACCTAGCCTCTTCCATCCAACATACACATTTCAGTAAAAAGTTAAGAAGTTGACACCATAGATGTAAAGAGAGATCTCTAGGCTGCTCTTGAGATTCACTTCTCTGGGTACCACCAAGTATTCACTAAATCCAGCCTCAGACCATGGACAGCTATTTAAATATAACCTGGATTTGGAGCTGGCAATTCTCTTCCTTCCAAAGTTAAATGAGGACCAAGTCCCACTCAAATCTGTATTTTATCTGAGCCTTATATTAGTCCCTCATTTTATGCAAAACTGAGGCCTAGAGAAGAAAAACTGTTAAGTGATAGCACTGTTCAATGGCAATGGCAGGACCAGAACAACAGTGCTATATTCTCTATATTCCATGTCATGACCTTGCCAACTAGGAAATACAAAAGCCATTTTTACTTCAGGGAGCACACTTCTTTGCGTGTGTGGTTGTGGGGGGTACTGGGGGTTGAACCTAGGGGCATTCTACCTCTGAGCTACACCCCCAGCCCTATTTTATTTTTTTATTTGGAAACTGGTTCTAAGTTGCAGAGCGCCTCGCTAAGTTGCTGAGGCTGGTCTTGAACTTTTGATCCTCCTGTCTTAGCCTCCGAAGTACTGGGATTACAGGTATGAGCCACCACACCTGGCAGGGACCACACATCTTAATATTACTTCTCTCCTTAATTATTTAAATTAGGAAAATGTCATTCTTAAATGTATGTAATGGGTGGCGATGGCCACAACTCTGAAGTACAGAATCTCTGGAAGAGATAATGAATGTCTCTGACATCTAGTTCCCCATTATTGGATTTATAGCTATCTTTTAAAAATACTATAGGAGATATGCCCGTTGAATATATTTCAGTACAAAGCCTTGGTTTTCCAGAGGAAAAAAACTTGTTTCTTACCTTTTGCATCTGCTGATCAGACTTAGCCATTTCTGCAAAATAATCAGTGGGCCGCTTGGTAGGGACTTTGAGCTGATGGAGACGGGGTAATACTGCAAGCACGGCAGCCTGCGCCTGGCGGTAGCTGAGATTGTAGGACAGTGTAAAAAGGGGTGAGGGAGAAAAGCTTTCGTTCCTCTCACTGCCTCTCATGAATTACTTAAGCTAAGGACTACTAACTCTGACTTTCACTAGCAAGAACAAATGAATCAATGAACAAACAAAAACTGTAAAATCTCATTAATGTGGAATCTAAGAGAAATTTCACTGTACACCATTTTTCAAAAGGGGAACAGTTTTGCTAAAAATAGTTTAAAAGAATGAACACTCTAAAGACACCCATCAACAAACTAACGCCAACCTATACATCATTTTTCAAAAGGGGAAAGGTTTTGTTAAAAACAGTTTAAAAGAATGAATACTCTAAAGATACCCATTAACAAACTAATGCCAACTATAAATTCTTATGTAATCACTAAAGAAAGTCCACTCTGGAACCTTCCATAAGCAAAGTTTGTTCTAATAACTGAATGCACACACATAAAAGAAAACTTTAAAAGTGAATATTTCAAATAGTCCACAAACTGGACTTTGAACCAGGATTGGGGGACCACGGAGCTCTTCTCTCAACCAGGGGGAATCTCCTAGCTCCTGTTAGTCTAAAGAAGCCATCCTCCCATTCCCAGGCCTATGCTAACTCCCTAGTGCTTCTGAGGGGGCAGAATCAGTACTTTTTCCCTCTCCCCCATTCTCTACCACATAGAACACAACTTCTCCCACAATGGAAACAAACATACAAACTCATTTCCCGCTGGAAATCGTCTTCTGGATTAACAGCTTTCTGGTCCTTCTCCTGAGATGTTGTCTGAGGTTCACTGATTTCCGGCACCGGACCCAGGGTCACATCGAGCCTTTCAACCCATTCCAGATCCCTCTTGAATTCTGCCAAACACTGCTTCAGGCCATTCTAAGAAATTCAGACACTGAAGTCATAAAAAAAATCTGAGTTTATTCTCCTAAACCCAGGGTACTAAGTCAACAAGACAAAGTGCTAACCCCCAATACTAATTTTCTCTTGGCAATGCGTAGGTTGAATCTTCCCTTGGCCAAGAATCGGTCTCCCTAGCACAACAGCGCCGTATGCCCATCCCAGCTCCTAGTACACCCTGTCCGGAAAGGAGCTCACCACGTCGTTCACCGCCTTCTTCGGCCCCTCTAGCACGACATTGAGGCCTGGCTTCAGGAGTCCGCGGGAAAACGCATCCTGCAACTGCAGGGCACAGTCGAGGTCAGTACCAGAGGAGTAAGGCCCCCTCTCTCGCTCCCTGCCCCGCGAGCTCGGCTGACACCTACCTCTCTGTCGGTGACCAGAGACTCATCGGAATCCGACTCCGAGCCCGAGAGCGGGGGAGTGTCCATCTCGCGGCGCGCCCGCCCCAAGCCTCCGAGGAGAAGCGGGGTACCGAGGCCGGCGCGGCAGACAGAGGGGACCCTCGCCGCGCTGCTGCCCCCAGACCCCAACTAGCAGGCCGCGGCTCCACGTGCGCGGGAGGCAGCACCAACAACTCACCGCCCGGGCTCTGCTATTCGACGGGGACTTCCGCTTCCGGCCGCAGAGCTGCACTTCCGGTTTGTGGTTGCTATAGGAACCGCTTGGCGTTCGGAAGTGCCCGGGTGGCTTGAAATCCGTAGAGGTAGCGTCTCTGGATACGTGCGTGGTCTGCTGACCCCGAGCGAAGAAGCGGAAGGTGGGAGGGGGTCCCTGGGGTCGTCGGGGGGAGCTGGAAGCGCGAGGGAGAAGAGGGAAAGGGAGAAGGAGCTGGGGGGGTGAGGAGGAGCTGGGGGGTGAGGAGGGGCGGGGCATAAGGGGGCGTGTCCTGGAGGGGAGGGGCGGGGCTCCCCGGCTGACCTGCGGCGCCTTTCACAGAGCTCACCGGACAGGCACCATGTCCACCGTGATAGCTCAGTCGCTGCATGTCTTTGGTCTTCGAGCCCACGTAGCCAACAACGTCTTCTTCTTCGATGAACAGATCATTATATATCCTTCAGGAAATCACTGTGTGAAATACAATGTGGATCAGAAATGGCAAAAATTCATTCCAGGTAAAAAACCTTTTCCATCCTGACACATACATTAAAGGCGCGTGCCAAATAGAACCGCCGAATTTCGCCACCACCCCTGGAAAAAACTTTTTTCTTTTGACAACTGGAATATACATATAGTTTCATAAATTTAGAGGAAGTACTTGTCAACCTGCGTTATTTAATTATAGATTAATCGAAGACATAGTTTAAATCAGAGATAAAATAACGTACTTTTAAAGTACTTTTTCACTGTACCTGCATGAAAAAAATATATTTTGTAGAATCTTGTTTTGTGCATCTTCAGTGTCATTGGCTTTGCTGTCCCCAGAGGTCCTTTTTGAGTTGGCTAACGGTTTTCCAAAGTACACCACTTTCATGACACCTTTTGAATCTTTGTTTGATGAAGATACTGAAAATTTTATCCGAAGTCACACATAACTATTTGTATAACATTACATTTGTCTTTGTTTGCATTGATCCTGTGGATAATATGACAATTCAGCCTATTCACCTTTCCCCACTCTTTGTTGCATTGAGCACTTTTTATTGTGACATGTGTATATAAGAATATATACTCCGTGTATGTAATAATTAAAGAACTACTATAGATAAAAATCTGTGAACTCAACCACCCAGGATAGGAAATAAAACATGGCCAGTTCCAGTGCTTCTCCCCATTGCCTTCCTTCGCCACCCCACACACCCCATCTTGGATTTTGTAATTATTTTCTGTATAGTTTTACCACATAGATCTCTAACTTTATGCACAGTATACTTTTAGTTCTGCTATTTGCCAATTTTATATCAGAGGAATCAGTGCGTGGAATCATCGTGTGTGTGTGTGTGTTCTGTGACTTGCTCCCTTTGTCAGTGTCATGCTTCTGAGATTCACGCATCTTGAACGGAGTTCATTTTATTGTAATACAGTGTTCCAGCCTCTGAATATGTATATTATTCATCCATTCTAGGTTTGAGGGACATTTGGGAAATAACAGTTATTTGCTATCAGAAACCTTACCTCAATAAATATTCTTGCATTCATATATGCTCCTTCACTTTTGCAAAGATCCTCCAGGGCACACAGACAGGACTAAAGTTATTGAGAAATATGGTAGCACCAGTTTACATTCCCACCAGTAGTGCATAATAGTCCTCATTCCCCTACAACTTAACCCTTGGCATTGTTCAGCTTCCCAACTTTTTGCTAATCTAGTGGGTGGGAAAAGGTATCATATTGTGATTTTAGCTTTTATTTCTCTATTACTAATGAAGATGACTATCTTTTCACATGTTTACTGGCTATTCCTACTTAGTCTTATGTTTTGTTCAAGTCTTTTGCCCATTTTTCTATTTCCTCTGTGTGTGTGTATGTGTGGTGTGTGTGTGTGTTTGTGTGTGTGTGTGTGTGTGTGTGTGTGTGTATGTGTGTGTGACATTTGGGTTTTTTGGGTAACTTCCTTATTGACTTACAGGCATACTTTATATATTCTGTATACTAATCATTGTTAGATGTATGTATTACAAGTAATTCCAGTCCAGGGCTTATATTTTCTCCCTCTTTATCTTATCTTTTGATAGACAGAAATTCTTAGTTTTAGCAAAGTCAAATATCAAACATCATGTAATATTCTGTTGGAATAAACTACTAAATACAGTTGACTTTTATTCATTACCTTTATGCCCAGCATATTTGCTAAACTATTATTCTAATGACTTATCTGTAGATTCTTTAGGATTTTCTATATATATTATCATATTAACTATGAATAGTTATGATTTTATTTCCTTTTTGTGTGTGTTACTCTATTGGTAAGCACCTCTAGACAGAATTGAATAGGGGCAATGACAGTGGACATCTTTGTCATGTTTTCTCTCTCTCTCTCTCTCTCTCTCTTTATTTATTTATTTAGGTACTGGGGATTGAACCCAGGGGCATTCTACCTCTGAGCTACACCCCAACCCCCCCTTTTTAAATTTGAAACAAGGTCTCAGTAAATTGCTAAGACTGGTCTCAAACCTCTAATCCTTCTATCTCAGCCTCCCAAGTACTGGGATTACAGCTGTGCACCACCATGCCTGGTTTATTTTGTTTTTTATTTGGAAACAGGGTCTCACTAAGTTGCTGAGAACCTCTTTAAATTGCTGAGGCTGGATTCAAACCTGTGATCCTCCTGTCTCAGCCTCCCAAATACTGGGATTACAGGTATGCACCACCACTCCCAGCATGTTTCTGCTCTTAAAAGGAATTATTTCAACATTTCCTTATAAACAAGGATTTTACAGTTGGTGGTTGTCAGTGTTCTTTATCAGGTTAAGGAAATTTCTTTCTTTTTCTTTTTTTCTTTTTTTGTGTATGGGGGGCGGTATATGGCATACTGGGGATTGAACTCACAAGCGTTCTACTTCTGAGCTACATCCTCAGCCCTATTTTTTATTATATTTTGAAACAGGTCTTGCTAAGTTGCTGAGGGCCTTGCTAAGTTGCTGAGGCTGGCCTTGAACCTGCAATCCTCCTGTCTCAGACTTCCAGGTACTGATATAACAGGCCTGCATTCCCATGCCCAATTATTTTTCTTATTTGCTCTGCTTGTTCCCCCAATGAACATATACTGCATTTTATTTCATGAGTTTTCTGTATTTTTATAACATGAAATGAATTTCTAATATTAATTCTTCAATCATTGTTTTATACAGACAACATTTGTTATATTCGCTCACGTGTATAACAAACTCTGCCTACCATTGCTCTTTAAAAATCAGATATTCCGGCTGGGATCATTTGCCTTCTACATTTAGTGATAACGTTTTAGTGGTAGAGTCTCCCAGTTTTTGTTTGTCTAAAACTGGCTTAATTTCATCCTCACTTTTGAGAGTTTCACCAGGTATAGAATTTTTGTCAGAATGTTACAGGTCTTATTCCATTGGTTTTTACTTTTGTTTTGTTGCTGTGGTTAAGAAATTAGCTATTGTGGTCTTCTTTTCTGGATGCTTTTAAGATCTTTTCTGTCTCTGTTTGTAATATATATGTTTTACTTGTGCAAGGCTCTCAGTGACCCAGAACCTGGTTCTTCTCTGAGGCACAGTTGCTGCCCGCAGCCCTTCCAGAGATGCCCAGTGTTCTGGGTGGACATGCTGCCATGTCCCTCCTTGGCTTGCTGTGTAGCAGCAGCATAGAGCCCATCACATGGGGACCCCGCACATCACTTCCTAGTGCATCTTCCCCTGCTTTGTTCCCTCTCCCTGTCCAGTGACTTATCCACTGTGCACAGAACCCAGGGCCCATGATACTTTTAGGGGCCCATGAAAATGTTTTCAATTTGTTTTAAAATCAAGAAAAAATGAATATAGCAATAATGAATATGTGATGGTGAACACAGCCTGGATCATATTCCTCTTTATGTCAATGCAGCCAACGAATATATGACTGCATACATTTTTACATAGTATAGAAAAATAAATAAATTTATACTGTTGTTTGTAGAGGAAGGGAGCCATGAAAGCAAAAGTGTCTAGGGCTCATGAAAATTATGAGATGGCCCTCATTGTAGTTCCTGAATAAATTATTGACACTTTCATCTTTGGCTCAGGCTCTGCTTTCTAGAAGACCACAACTTTCATTTTCATGCTTATTACCTCATCACTGCAGGATGACTCCTGTATCTCCAAACATCACCTCCATATCCAGGAAAAGGGGAGTAGAATGCATCTGTCCTTGATTTTTAAGAATGCACAAAGCTTTATCATAAAGTCACCCAGCAGACTTCTGCATCCATCTCATAGCTAGAATGTCACACAGATCACCTAACTGTAAGAAAGACTTGAGGAATCCAGTACCTAAACTCCCAGCCTCTGGAGTAGAGGAAGTATTGGGTGCTAGCCACTCAGGACATGAAAGCCTCTATGAGCAGACCCTATTCTACCCTCTAGACCCATGTTTGGTCACCCTGACTTGCATTCAATGTTCTAGCAATGCCCACTATTTGCAGTTCTCTCACAGCACTATGTACCCTTCATCACCTCCACACCTTGGCTCAAGCTCTTCCTGCCATGCGCCCCATCCTCCATCCTGCTTCCTCCTCCTTCAGGAAGGGTTTCTTGACTTCTCCCACCTTGTCCTCATTGAGGCGCCCATCCTAGTCATTCCATGACACCACAGACATAGTTATACCAAGGGCTGGCCAGGGACTGATAATCGCACGTTTCTGCACCTGTCTCCATTCCTCCAGCAGCGCCCACTGCTGTGCCTGCATGAAAACATGATCTGCCCTCATCAGCCCCTTTTCCCTCTGTTTGCAGGCTCAGACAAGAGTCAGGGCATGCTGGCCTTGTGCATCAGTCCTAACCGGCGATACCTCGCTATCTCCGAGACCGTGCAGGACAGACCCGTCATCACCATTTATGAACTGTCATCCATCCCTTGCCGGAAGCGCAAAGTCCTTAATACCTTTGACTTTCCAGTTCAGAGATTTATCAGCATGGCTTTTTCTCCAGACTCCAAATACCTATTGACTCAGTCCTCACCTCCAGAGTCAAACCTTGTCTATTGGCTGTGGGAAAAGCAGAAAGTAATGGCCATTATTAGAACCGACACTCAGAACAACCCTATCTACCAGGTACTGCCTAGCATAACAAGTATCATGCAGATTATAGAAGAGCAAGAGCCGTTGTTTATTGGATGCTTTCTTTGTACCACAATGCTCATGTCCTACAAGCATTTTAAAATTTAGTCTCACAGTAACCGCATGAGGAATGAACAATTAATATTCCCATTTTAGAGATGAGGGAACTGAGGCTCCAAGAGGTTAAGTAACTCACCCCAAATCACACAGGTGGTGAGTGGCAGAGCCAGGAGTTCCCTGACTTCAGCTCTTGTCCTTTTTCCTCTGGGCCAGAATTGCTTTCTGGTTACAGGTTTGGCCCAGAGATGGATTCATAAAAACTGGCTCTCTCTCCTTGCTCCCGGCCTCTTTCCAAGAGTATTGCTGGGCAATAGGAAGATTTCAGGAATGACATAAGATGGTAGATCTTTAGGAAACTGTCAATGAAATTACAGTTATGTGGGAACAAAATTTTCTATTGTGGTTTGAGGGCAAGGTAAGAAGACCTGCTAGAAAGCTGATTACCTGCTCAGGCAGGATGTCTCAAGGATTTATCTTGATACAACACCCCCATCTAGGATCTTATACTCAGTTTTACAAATTTAACAGCTTGATTCTGGAAGGGTATGGTGGCGTACACCTCTAATCCCAGCTACTTGGGAGGCTGAGGCAGGAGGATTGCAAGTACAAGGCCAGCCTAGGCAACTTAACAAGGCCCTGCCTCAAAATAAAATTTTAAAAAGGAATGGGGAGGTAGTTCAGAGGGAGAACGCTCCTGGGTTCCATCTCCAGTACCACAGCCCCCCCACACACAAACAAAAAAAAAAAACTCAGTTCTGTTCATGTTCAGAGAAACTAGGTAATCAGCACCTCAAGCATAGACTCAGTTATTCAGCTCACAGGAGGCTGGAGGGTGAGCCAGCACATCACAGGCAGAACACTCGCGTGGGTTATCCAGTGCGTTTTGTTCCTAATACAGAGAAGGTGAGAGGTGAAAGTAGTAATCAGAAGTTTGCCTGGTGATCTCAGAATCAGACCAAACGCAGGTAGAAGGAGAAGGTGATTCATCCAGGGCACAGTGAGTCAGAGGAAGCATCCCTGTTGGGCGCAGAGAGCACCTCTCAGGAGTCAGTGAACCGTTACTGAACGTCCACTATGAACCCAGCATGGAGATACAGAGATGAAGAAGCCACAGCCCCACAAGGTGCTCCCCATCTAGTGAGGACAGCGGGTTAACTGCCCATCGTGTATGTTGGGATAAGGAGGCTCGGGTGGTGGGAGCCCACACAGCATCCCTGACGTGGTTTCCTCCCCCTGGGCGGGGCCACATACACCTGCCCCACCCTCGTTTCTCTGTGTATCCAGCTGAAGTCATTCCATTTTGTTGGCATGGAGTTTGGCTGTTGTCAAAATCTGTTCATTCTGCTTTTTGACCTTTGTAGATTTCCTGGTTTAAGACTTGTAGGCTCTATGTGTATAATGGATATGGATGTGTGTCCTTATCAAATGTTGTGTAAAATTCCATGATTTAGATATGTAAGGATATTCTGAACTACCTGAGTATTAACTAGCAAGTGGGAATTAATTCCATCAAGATTAGTTTTGTAAATCTCTTTTATTCTCTCACTTTTTTACAGGTGTCCATCAATCCCCAGGATAACACTCAGGTTTGTGTCACTGGAAATGGGATGTTTAAGCTTCTCCGTTTCGCTGAAGGAACCCTAAAGCAAACCAATTTTCAGAGAGGAGAACCCCAAAACTATCTAGCCCATGCCTGGGTGACTGATGACAAGATCATCGTTGGCACTGATACAGGCAGGCTCTTCCTCTTCGAATCCGGAGATCAACGCTGGGAGACAAACATAATGGCCAAGGAGCCCACCGATGGCTCAAAGAGCTTGGACATCATCCAGGAGTCAGAGAGGTAACAGTGCCCCTCTGGGCTGATACCCAGACACTCAGTGTACTAAGAGCATTATACAGAAATAGCGTCCTCCAAGCCGGGCGTGGTGGCGCATGCTTGTAATCCCAGTACTTGGGAGGCTGAGACAGGAGGATCCGGGTTTGCGGCCAGCCTCAGCCACTTAGTGAGGCCCTCTGTAACTTAGTGAGACCCTGTTTCAAAAAATAAAGAATAAAAAATAGGGCTGGGGGTGGAGCTCGGAGGTAGAATGTTCCTGGGTTCAATCCCAGTACCACAAAAACAAAGAAAAAAAGAAAAAGAAATAGCGTCCTCCGAAAACCACTGGGCACAGTGGTGCACGCCTATAAGCCCAGTACTTGGAAGGCTGAGACAGGAAGCTCTCCTCTCCCCGAATCCCCTTCCACTCTTTTACTGGTCTCATTCCTTATGATGAAGTTCCTTTTCTGTTCTATTTTCTCTCTAGCTTCCACAAACGAGAGAAAACATACAACTCTTGACTTTGAGACTGGCTGATTTCACTTAGCATAATATTTTAGTTCCATCCACTTTCCTGCAAGTGATATAATTTTGTTCTTCTTTACAGCTGAGTAAAATTCCATTGTGTGTATATACTACATTTTCTCTATCCATTCATCTGTTGACAGATACCTAGGTTGGTTCCATAATTTGGCTATTGTGAATTGTGCTGCTATAAACATGGATACACATGTATCACGATACTATTCTGACTGATTCTTTTGGAAAGATACCTAGGAGTGATATGGCTGGGTCATATGATGGTTCTATTCCTAGACTTTTAAGGAACCTCCATAGTGGTTATACTGATGTACAACCCCACCAATAGTGTATAAGTGTTCTTATTTCCCCATGTCCTCACCAGCATTTATTATTGTTTATATTCTTAATGATTGCCATTCTAACTGGGGTTAGATAGAATCTCAGTGTAGTCTTCAAAATTATAGTTTTCCTCAAAAAATATTTTTCTAGGGGCTGGCTGCCTGTTTTACTGATTAAATAAATGTCCACCAAGACTATGCAAGGCATCCTGCTAGGTTCTGGGAACAAAGGTCCTCAAAGAACTTACAGTTCAATAAGAAGCAACAGATCAACAAGAAAGTGCTAGGAAATGTTACCACTAAATTTGATAGAAGGATGTGGATAAAGGTGGGAGACTCAAGAAAGAGTACCTCTGTTATAACCAGAAACAATCATATCTCATACATACTGGAATACATCATTGGATGTATCAGACACTGCATTAAGATCTTTTTATATATTCCCATCTGAGTCTTATGCTATATAATATATATTATTATTATGCCCATTTCGCAGACCAGGAAACCAAAGCTCAAAGAGGTTAAGTGACTCACCCAAGATCACAGCATTGTTAATTAGTGGGATCAGGACTCTCTAACCCAGATCTGTCTGAGCCCAGAGCCCAAGCCCTCAAACACAGGGCATCCTGTGAATTCTTCTTCCTCAGTAGCTTTCAGTCCACCTGTGTCTCCCCATCCCCCATGTCAATGGCATCACCTTTTTTGTTGTGCTTATGTAGGAACTTCCTAGTAAGGCCCGGTGCCCTTCTCCAGTTTGCTGTGTACACAGACCTTCAGTGGGTCCAGGACTCCCAGCACAAAGCCCAGACCACTTAGCTGGGGCCACGCGTCCTTGATGCTCTCACCCCTTCTGACATGGGGCATCAGCTCTTGCCTGGACTTGACCATATGCAGTTCCCTCCATTCCCTCACTCCACCCCAACCCCTAGACATGGGCACATCCCTGACATGCTCCTGTTGGTCCCAAGTGGGCGCTCTCCACCTCTGCTCACCTCAGATAAGTGTGCCTCCTCTGTACCTGTCCTTAGAAAGCCCTTGTTACCTGCTGACTGGCTCCTCTCATTGTGCTCGGCTTCCCCCTATCAGTATGTGTCCCCCAGACCATAAGCTTCAGAGGGCAAGCACCATGTCAATCTTATTTAACATCATTTCAGAGCTGGTTAACACAGCTTAACTACAAATAAATATTTATAAACAAACATAAGTATTTACTATATGAATGAATTAATAAATGAATAAAATGGAGGCCTGGGTTCAAATCTCAGCTCTGCCACTTACCAGTTGTGTGATCTTAGGAAATTCAACCCTTCCACGCCACTTTTTTCTAAACCAAATCGGACTCACCGTTCCCATCATCGTTATAGTGACCACAGAGTTGTGAAACTACATGAAGATGTAAACACATGTCTTCTCTCTGTAGAGTTTATGTAACACTCCCAGGCCAAAGGGCGGCATTTTGGCTATGGGAAAAGGGATCTGTGGGTGACTTCTTCCACATCCAAGAACAGCCCTCTTTCTCCATCTCCTCGAGATTATCTGAAAACTTTATGTGCTATTTTCTTTCCCAGCCTGATTGAATTTCCACCACCCAGTTCCCCAGTCCCTTCCTATGAACAGATTGTGACATCCAGTACCTACAACCAACAGTCCATGCCCCAAGTGTTTGCCATTGCTGCATACTCAAAGGGATTTGCCTGCTCTGCTGGGCCAGGAAGAGTTCTGCTGTTTGAGAAGGTGGAAGAGAAGGACTTTTACCGAGAGAGCAGGGAAATCCGGGTAAGGAGAGGAGGGAGGAAGGAGCAAAACCAGGGCCCTGTTGACCTTGTTCTCCAACAGCAGTGCCCTGACAGGGCCCTTGATGGGGAGGGATGGGGCTATAGTGCTGAACAGAAATGGTGACTTGAGATCTCTGTCCTGAACAGGTTTTAGGATGAGACAGACAGAATTGGGGTTTAGGAGTAGGAAGGTCTAGATTTGCATCCTGGGACAAAATTGTGGCAAATTACATTTCCTCTTTGAGCCTTAATGTTCCCAAAGTAATTATATCATTAGATATACCCGGCACATAGTAAACAGTCAGTAATGTTTGTGGAATAAATGATACAAAGTGTTATAGAGAAAGATACTATATATCAGGTTGGGGAAGAATCTGGAAGGCTTCTTGGTGCTGGATGCTGATCTTTGAGGAAAGGTCTTAGAATGATGGATAACGTTTGACAGGAAGAAATAGACCGAGGACTCCAGGTGGAGGGCGTAGCTTCAGCAGATCACCTGAAGGGGGCGTCTGGGAGAGACTTTGTTCTGCAGCAGAGAGGGATGGAAGGCACTGGAAGGGAAAGGAGCTGAGCTGAGGCTGGTGAAAGATCTCAAACGCCAGCCTGGGGGTGTTCCGTAATTCAGCAGGTGCCCTGTAAAGTTTTTGAGTGGAAAAAGGTTATGCTTAAGAAAAGTAATAAGCCTGTGACACATAGGATGGAAGATTCTAGCGGCATTGGACTTAAAGTGGTTAAAAGCACACTGAATGAGTCAGTCGTGGATCCGCCAATTATTGGCTGAGTGGCTTGAGTTAAGTTGCTGGGTCTACCAAACCAGTTTCTTCATTGAGAAAACAACACGAAGGCTGAGGCAGGAGGATCACAGGTTCCAAGCCAGCCTCAGCAACTTAGCAAGGTCCTCTGCAACTTAGTGAGACCCTGTTTCCAAATAAAAAAGAAAATAGGGTTGGGAGTGTAGCTCAGAGGCAGAATGCCCCTGAGTTCAATCCCTAGTACCAAAAAGGCAGCCTCAGCATCTTAGCAAGGCTCCCAGCAAGTTACCAAGACCCTGTTTCAAAATAAAAAGGGCTGGGAGGGTAGCTTGGAGGTAAAATGCCCCTGGGTTCCATCCCCAGCACCACAGAAAAACATGATAATCCCCATGAGGGGTGGTGGTCAAAGGATGAAACACAAGTCTGCATAAAGCAGTGTGTGCAGTGCTTGGTGCTCGGTGCTCAGAGAACATTAGTTGTTATTCCGCTATGATTAGGCTATGATTAGGGAAGAGGCTTTTTTGTTGTTGCAGCCAAGAGGTAGTGAGGTGTAAGATCAGGGCAGTGAGTAGCAGAGGAAGGGGAAGGAGAGCCCTTCGTGAAGGTTGAGTCTGAGCAGAGGTGGGAGGTCAGAGAGAAGGAGCACTCAGAGGGGACCCAGGCTCTGGGGCTGGATGCAGTGTGTTTATTTTGCCCGTAGAGCAGTTCGCTCTTTTATTGGCTTATTTATTTGAGAAATGCTTATTGAGTGTTTACTATGTGCCAGGCTCTGTAGTCAGGGCTGGGAATATGGTGGGGAAGCCCTTAGAACTCAGTCAACAGACAGAGAAACAATCGGGTGTCAGATGGGATCCACTCGGTGAAGAAAATAAAGCCAGGAAGAAGCCAGGAAGCCAGAGGGGCTGTGTCCTAGAGTGGTCGGGGGAGGACTTTCTGAGGAAGGTGACATTTGAGCAGAGACCTGGATCAAGTGAAATAGTTGGAAATATGGATTTGGATTTGGGTAGGGAGATCAATATGTATAAGCACATATGTATACACGCACGCGTAAATACACAGGGTGCTGAGTGTGTGCCCAGCACAGAGGTGATGCCTTATTTATAACCCAGGGACACTACCAAGCTGCATCCAGCCCTTTTTTTAAATTTTTTTTATTTTGAAACAAGGTCTCATGAAGTTGCTGAGGGTCTTGCTAAGTTGCCGAGACCAGCCTCAAACCTGCATTCCTGTCTCAGCCTCCCAAGTACTGAGATAACAGGTATGCACCACCACTCCTGGCTTACTACTTTTGTTTTCATTGAAACCCTCAGATACGAGGTAAAATCACTGAGAGATAAATGCTTAGAAAGGGGTAAAAGAAAACTGAGGACAAGACATGGCGTTTCCTAATTTAGAAACTGAGACAGGATGGAAACTCAGCAGAGGACACCAGAAGGAGCAATCATTCACTCCTTCAACAAATGACTGCTGTGCACCCACCGTGGGACAGACTCCATGCCTGGTGGCTGAGGCAGACACGAGTCGTGACCCTCCCGCCAGGATTCACTGTCTCTGCAGAGCATCAGGGCCAAGTCCAGTCACTACACGCAGGCTCTGCCATGAGTGCAGGGACGCAGCAGGGGGACACAGAGCACAAGGGCCCCAGTCCCAGGGCTCCCATTCTGCTTTCAGTGTGATAACTTGATGAGAGAGAACTCCCAGGGGCTGTGGGTGCATTTAGGGACTATCAGCACCCTCCCAGCCCAGGGCAGTCAGGAGGGTTTCCTAGAGCTCACGCTATCCTGGTGGAGCAAGGGGGTATTAGCTATAGGAAGACAGGACTCCAAGCAGAAGGAGCCAAGCCTGAGAGTCCCGTGTCCTGGACCCCAGGGAGCAGGTGCTGCTGGTGCTCCACAGACTCTAGAGTATCAAGACGATGAGACAGAGCAGGGGCCTCTGGCTTTGTTGAGACTTGATCTTGAGGACAGAAAGGTAGAGTGTAAGCCAAATTTTAATGAATTAAGAACTGAGTACATGGTAAGGAAACAGAAATAAGTGTGCAGGCCAGAATTTCAATAAGTGTGGTTGTCAACAGAAGAAGATAAGTAGTAGGGAAAAGGAAATCTGATGTTCTTGTGTCTACTTGAGACCTGGAGACCTTCTCAGAGACTACTGCAGAAGCTGTGCGACTCCTCTTCTCTGCCCTGTCACCACCCCACGTGGTGGAAGGGCTGCCACTTCCCTCTGTTGCCACAGTGGTGCGCACCTGCACTGGGCTACCAACAAGTAGACAGGGATAGCATTTAGATGAATATGTGTTTTAAGAGATTTCTCAGCTGGGCCTGGTGGCGCACACTTGTAATCCCAGTACTTGGGAGGCTGAGACTGGAGGATCCGGGTTCACGGCCAACCTCAGCTACTTAGTGAGGCCCTCCACAACTTAGTGAGATCCTGTTTCAAAATAAAGAATAAAAAATAGGGCTGGGGGTGTAGCTCGGAGGTAGAATGCCCCTGGGTTCAATCCCCGGTACTGCCAAAGAGAGAGAGAGAGAGATTTCTCAAATCGAAATGTGTGGATTGGTGATTTCTACACATGCTGCTCTCTTACCATCCAGCCACTAATCCCTTAAAGGTGAATGGATGACAGTGTTGAAACCCACAGAAACAGAGGCACTCGGGCCCTCCCTTCTCCACACCTGAGGGCGACTCTGGGCGGCATCCTGGTCCAGGAGTCGGTAAACTAAACGTATCTGAGAGAACTCTCGAAGCCCAAGGACATGCTGACAATATGAGCCATTATGCATAGCTGTTTTTTGTGTCGGGCAGATTCCTGTGGACCCCCAGAGCAACGACCCAACTCAGTCTGACAAGCAGGATGTTCTGTGCATGTGCTTCAGCCCCTCGGAGGAAACGCTGATTGCCAGCACCAGCAAGAACCAACTCTATAGCATCCCCATGTCCCTGACGGAAATCAGCAAGGTGAGTCTTCCCCAGCCCCGCCCCTTCCAGACCAGGCCTGCGTGCCTGGCGGAGGGGCTGCTCACCAAGTGGATAAGTTTTCAAGCAAGTTGAGCCTGGTTCTTTCACCCCTCCCCCTCTTCATAACTGAGCAAAAAGAAACTCTTAAGATGTCTGTGTAGAAGCATCTGATACCCGTGGGATTGCAACTGCTGCAGCCTCTTTAGAGGACATTGTCAAATATAAGTCCTATACTCCCTCTTACCAGCACTTGCTCTTCAAGGAATGCATCTGCTATACTTGTTCATGGGCACAAAATGTATATATAAAAATGTTTATTGTTGCTTTTTTGTTTTGGAATAACAAAGAAAGCTGGTATAAATATACTGCAGACCTTACAATAGAAAGGCACCATGAAAGATGAAGCTCACATTGTACTAAAAGGTTCACTTTGTCAATAAGATTCTATAATTTTAAGTCTGTATAATACTATAATTTTAAGTTGTATGCACCTGATAGCATGGATCTAAAATGTATAAAGCAAAAATTGACGAACAGCAAAAGAAATAGACCATCTACAATTATGGTAGGAGATTTAAACATCTGCTTCTCAGTGATGTTTTCTAATACAGTTTAATTGAGTTAATTCTTTTGTTTGGTTCACCTATTCAAAGTGTATAATGCAATAGTTTTTCTATAGTCACAGGGTGGTACAAACATTACGACATTTAATTTTAGAATATATTCATCACCTCAAAAAAAAAAGCCCACATTGTTAGCTATTATCCCTCCATCCTCCTACCCCCATCTCCAACCCTAAGCAACCACTAATCTACATTATGGCTCTGTAGATTTGCCTATTCTGGAATTGTACGAGATGTGAACTGTTATGAGTGGCTTCTCTGGTTTAGCTGGTTTTCAAGGTTCCTCCATAGGGTAGCATGTATCAGTACTTCATTCCTTTTTATGGCCAAATAATACCCCATTGTATGAATATGCCACATTCCGTTTATGCATCAGTTTTGGGCATTCAGGTTGTCTCCACCTTTTAGTTATTATGAATTCTACTGCTATAAATATTCTTGTACTAGTTTTTGTGTGGGTATATGTTTCCATTTCTCTTCCGAGGAGTGGAATTTCTGGGTGACAGGGTGACTTCATATTTAGCCATTTGGGGAACTGCCAGAGTGTTTTTCACAATGGCTGTACCATTTTATATTCCCACAAGCAGTATGACAGTTCTGGTTTCTCTTTCTCCTCTCCAACACTTGTTATTATCTGGCTTTTTGATTGTAGCCATCCTAGAAGATGTGAAGTAGAATCCCATCATGGTTTTGATTTGTGTTTCCCTGATGATCACGATGTTAAGCATCTTTTCATGTGCATTTTGCCATTTGTCTGTATGAAGAAATGATCTTTTGCCCACTTTTGAAGTTATATTGTTTTGTATCATTGAGTTTTAAGAGTTTTATGTGTTATAGATAAGTCTTTTATCACTTGTGTGGCTTGCAGGTATTTTTCCCATTCTGTGTTGTCTTTTTATTTTCTTGATAGTTTCCTTTAATGCATGAAAATTTTCAATTTTCATGAAGCCAATTTATTTATCTTTTTGTTGGTCGTCCTTTTGGTGTTATACTTAACAATCTATTTCCATAGCTGAGGTCATGAAGATTTACCCTTATATTTCTTTTAAGAGTTTTTGAGTATGGCCAGGCATGGTGGCACATGCCTGTAATCCCAATACTTGGGAGACTGAGACAGGCAGATCACAGGTTTGAGGCCAGCCTCAGCTACTTAGCGAGGCTCTGATTCAAAATAAAAAGGGTTGGAGGTGTAGATTGGAGGTAAAACACCCCCTGGTTCAGTCTCCAGTATAAAAAAAAAGTTCTCTAGTATTAACTTACATTTAGGTCTTTGATCCATTTTGAATTTATTTGTGTATATGGCATTGAGTAGGGGCCCAGCTTCATTCTTTTGCATGTGGATATCCAATTGGTCCTGCACCACTTGTTGAAAACCTACTCTTTCTCTGTTAATGGTCTTAGCACCCTTGTCAAAAATCAGGTGACATGTGGGTTTATTTTTAGACTCTCAATTTTGTTCCATTGATCTATCTCACTGTCCTTCTATCAATACCACACTGTCTTGATTACTGTTTCTTTTTAGTAAGTTTTGAAATCAGGAGCATGAGTCCTCCAACTTTTATCTTTTTGATTCACATTTTTTAAATTTTTTGGTACTGGGAGTTGAACTCAGGGGCATTCTACCTCTGAGCTATACCTACAGCCTTGTTTTATTTTTTTTATTTTGAAAAAATAAGTTGCTGAGGTTGGCTTCGAACCTGTGATCCTCCTGTCTCAACCTCCCAAATACTGGGATTACAGGCATGTGCCACCATGCCCAGCTTCATTTATATTTAATGTTATTATTGGTATAGTTGCATTTATGCCTGCCTTTTTTCCTTTTGCTTACTATGTATGTCATGGGGGTTTTTTTTTTGCTCCTTTATCCCCTTTATCCCCCCCTTCATTGCTTTGTTTCACATTATGTAAAATTTTAATTAGTATTTTAATTCCTATAATTATTTTTGCTATATATTTTTGTTATTTCATAAGGCTTACCATAGACATTTTAACTTATCATAATCAGATTCAGATTTATACTAAATACTAATAAAATAAAGAAATATTAATCCTATACAGCTACATTACCTCCCCCCTTTTATGGTATTACTGTTATATGCATTATATCAATAAATTTTATAAACCTGCAACAATATAGTTATAATTATTGCTTTATATAATTTTATGTCTTTTAAAGAAACTAAGGGAAGAGTGGGGAACACGTATGTATTTATAGTTTTAATACTAACCTTCTTATTTGCCATTTCTGGTTCTCTTCATTTGTTTTTGTGGGTATGCGTTAGCATTCTAGTCATTTCTTTTGTAGCATTCTAGTCATTTCTTTCGTCCAACAATTGCTCCCACCATCCATCTGTGTGCTGTTATTGGCAAATATGTTACATTTCTAGAAGTTATAGGTACAACAATATATCATATACATGTTGTTTTATATAACTAACTTTAAATCAGTTAAAATAAGAAAGAAGATAAAATGTGAATTTATAGTTTTTTATAATTACTAATTACCTTTATTGACGTTGTTTTTTATTTGGGGTGAATTCAGATTGCTGTGTGGGGTCACTTGCTTTCAACCTGAGAGATTTCCTTCAGTATTTCCTGTAAGGAGGTCTCTAGAGCTATAGTTTGGATCTAGAATGTCCCCCAAAGTCCATGTGTTAAAAGGCTTGGTCCCCAGCCCATGGCACTACTGGAAGGTTATGGAGCATTTAGGAAGAAGGGCCAGTAGGAGGTCTTTAGGTCACTGGGGGTGTGCCCTTGAAGGGGGATGTGGGACCATGGTCTCTTCCTCACTCGCTCTCATTTCCCAGCTGTGAAGTGGGCAGTTTTGCTCCACCACACGTTCCCACCATGGATTGCCGCCTCACCACAGGCTTAAAAGCAATTGGATCAACTGATCATTTTCTACAACCTCTAAAACCATGAGCCAAAATGAACCTTTCCTCTTTATAAGTTGGTTATCTCGGGTGTTTGTTATAGTGCTGCCAAGCTAACACAGCTAACAGCACGTTCTTTAAGTTTTTGTTGGGAATTTTTATTTCACTTTCATTTTTGAAGTTTTGCTAGCTATAGAATTCTAGGTTGATAATTTTTTTTTTCAGTACCGGGGATTGAACCCAAGAGCATTCTACCTCTGAGCTACACCCCCAGCCCTATTTTTTATCCTTTATTTTGAACCGGGTCTCACAAAGTTGCGGAGGGCCTCACTAAGTAGCTGAGGCCGGCCATGAACCCGGATCCTCCGGACTCTGCCTCCCAAGTACTGGGATTACAAGCGTGTGCCACCACGCCCAGCTGTAGGTTGATAATTTTTTTTTCTTTGAGCAGTTTGAACATATTATCCCACTCCATTCTGGCTTCCATTGACTTCACTGACCAATCTATTGTTTATCTTATTGAGGTTCCCTTGTAAGGGATCAGTCTTTCTTTTTTTTTTTTTTTGATGCTTTCAATATTTTCGCCTTGAGAGAAAAAAAAAGGCTCTCAGCATTTTCACCATGATGTGTCTATTTGTGGACCTCTTTGTGTTTTTCCTACTTGGAATTTATTGAGCTTCATGTATGTGTACATTAAATTTTTCAACAAATATGGGATGTTTTCACCAATTGTTTATTCAAATATTTTAATGGCTCATTTCCTCTCCTTTGATACTCATATTAGAGATTTGTGAGAACAACATATTATGCATATGTTGGTGTGCTTAATGGTGTCCCACATTTATTTATTAATTTTTCTTTATTCTTTTTTTGTGTTCTTCAGATTGCATAATCTTATTGACTTATGTTTACTAATTTTTCTGTCAGTTCAAATCTATTGTGGACCCCCCCTAGTGGATTTTTATTTTGGTTATTGTACTTTTTAATTCCAGAAGATTTGGTTTTTGTACTATTTATTCCTCTTGTTGTTCTCTATTTGATGAACATTGCCATCATTTCTTTTTTTACTTTTTACATCATGGTTTAAAAGTTTTTAAACATATTTTATATTTATATATTCATATTTATATTTCCTGTATAATTTACATAACATATTTATAATTGCTACTTTGAAACCATTGTCTATTACATCCAACATCTGGTTGTTCTCATAGGCAGTTTCTGTTGCAAAATATACAAATTAAACAACTTTAAGATGCTTCTTTATAAAGATTTTCTTTATGATATTATCAGAAATTCAAAAGTTAGACATCACCAGAGATTTGTGAGGACAAGGAGGAATGGGAATCCTATTGTGGTATGATGGGAGCGTAAACAGGTGCAGCCATTCTGGAGAACAATCTGGTGGTTGTTGGTAGAGAACTAAGTGGAGAATACGTGTACCTTGTTATCCAGTAGTCTGCCACTGGATACAGAGCAGAAATTCCAACCCACAGGTTCATTGAAGAACATGTACAAAGATACTCATCTTAGTGTTTGTAGCAATGGACAGTTGAAGACACTCCTGATGTCCAGCCCTAGTGGTAATGGGGAAGTAAAGTAGCTGAATGTAAACTATAGAATACAAACATTATTAGAAGCAATAAGTTATACATGCCACAGCATAGATGATCCCTTAACACATAGTGTTGAGGGGGGAAGGTAAAAATGCAGAATGAGACCCAAGGCACAATACCGTCTATAGAAATATACAATGTGATATGGTCATATAGTGAAGTACATTCTGAGAGTCATTAGTTGACACCTGTGATAAGGGAGAAACAGGAGCAAACCTTGAAGAAGCAGGAAAAGGAGGATATCAAGTAAACATAACTAAAATTGGCCTTAATTGTTAATTAATTATGATACTCTGCAACTCTGCTTCTGAGATACAAAATAAAGAGAACAAAGATACAAAGTCAAAGAAATATGAGATAAGGTCATCAGATGAGATATGGGGATGGAAGAAAGAGGTTAGAAGGTTTGAAAAGAGAATAAATAGTATGAAATAGCTATCTTGGAGTTTCAGAACGTAAACACATTGAAAAACATCACCAACAGTATTAAATGCCCGTTAGAGGATTGTGGTCATCATTTCTAAGGGAAACCAGTAAGACTTTTTATCTCATTCCCCTTGATTATACAACTACTTAGGCATAGGTGCAGAGAAAAGGGGAAAGGGAAATAATTGCTTTAGTTTTTAAGGCAAGAAACATTTTAATGTATTTTAAAGCTAATTGAGAATGTGCTAGTAGAGGCAGGGATGTTGAAGATACTAGACAAAGAAGACGTAACAGATAAAGAATAATGGAAATAATCTGCAGCCAGGCACGGTGGCACACATCTGTAGTCTCAGTACTTGGGAGGCTGAGACAGGAGGATCACAGGTTCGCGGCCAGCCTCAGCAACTTAGTGAGGCCCTCTGCAACTTAGTGAGACCCTGTTTCCAAATAAAAATTAAAATTGGTCTGGTGGTGTAGATCAGAGGTAGAATGGCTCTGGGTACAATCCCCAGTAACACACACACACACACACACACACACACACACACACACACATCGGTGCCCGCCCTCCCAGCCCAGAATAGCACCTCTTTCTCTGAGATAACAGAGAAGGAAAGAACAGATATATATAAATTTTTAAGTGGGTGAGGGCCAGAATTTGAGGGGATGCCCATCTCAGCCTTTGTCTTGGCTTGTGAATAGACCTAAAATGTGTACACCTCATTAAATTTCCCA
>PVJS01020587.1:0-32428 GCA_004027185.1 Glis glis | reverse complement strand
TGTGTTGGTGTGAGAATGCACATGTGTGTGTAGGTGATTGCAAGTGTAAAGTATGGGTGCACCCCACAGTGTGTGAACGCATGACAACCTCAGTGTAATTGTGTTGGCATGGGAACACATGTGTGACAGTGCGTGAAGAACATGGGAACATGGATTTGAATTACATGAGGGTATGTCTGTGTGTGCCTGCACCTGAGCAAGGGAGTGAGTAGGGATTTCTGTGCAATACCTGTTGTATTTTAGAATCAGTCAGCAAGTGAAGGTGAAGCCTTTCCTCCCATGAAGATGGGGAAGGATTTTAGGGGCCCTTTTTTTAACCTTAAAAAACAAATAAGAGACATCATTCAGTTAGTGGTTGTTAATTAGGAACAGGTCCCAGGGAAGCTGCTGCTGCAGCAGAACCAATAAATCACTCATTAACTGTCCATGGCTGCCTGCCTCCAATTTGGCTGCCCTGCAGCTTGAGCTGGTATGACAGCCAGGCCAGGACCCTCCATGGCAGACCTGCCCCTGGATACACCAGGCTGGACAAGAAAGGGCTAAGCCTCCCTTCCCAGATCCATGGACTTAAATCCAAGTCTCTCTGCATCAAGCCCCTTCCTTATCTGGACCTTCGGACTTCACTGGCCTCATCTCTCTCCATCTGGCCTTGATTCAGGTTCCAGCTCCACTGTGCTCCTGCCTGTGCCTCCCACAGCGATGAGCATCCTATGGGTACTCCGGAAATAAATTCTTGCTTGACCAGCCTCAGCCAACTTTCGCACCAAAGTGATAGCCACCAGCAGTGTTTTCAACTATTCATTTTGGCTAAAACCACCATAGACTTGGGGAAGGGAAAGAAGGAGTAACTGCTTAATGGGGACAGGATTTCCCTTTGGGGTGAGGAAAACATTCTTGAACTAGGTAGTAGCAAAATTGCCCAACACTGGGAATGTCCTGAATGCCACTGAGTTGTATACCTTTTATTTATTTATTTATTTATTTATTTATTTATTGGTACTGGGGATTGAATGCAGGGGCATTCTACCTCCGAGCTACACCCCCAGCCCTATTTTTTTATTTTTATTTTGAAGCAGGGTCTTTCTAGGTTGATGAGAGTCTCACTATTTGCCAAGGCTGTCCTCGAACCTGCAATCCTCCTGTCTTAGCCTCCCAAGAACTGGGATTACAGGCGTGTGCCACCACGCCTGGCAAGTTGTATACTTTTAAGTGAGTAAAATGGTATAGGATGGATGGGATGGGAAAGGATATGAGCCAGAGTCTGCTGAAAGCCTATCCTGTTTCAGCACTGTGGGCTTCCTCCTGGATTCCGGCCCAGCTCTTACAAGCTAACTGAAGCACAGCCCAGCTAGAGATTGAAGAAACTGTGTGGATGGCAAAACAGATGCGACCAAGGACAGGTCCTCTACTTCCTTTGGTTGAGGGCCCTACTGTCCCTCCCACACAGTCATGCTGCCTCCTGGGTGCTGCCTCCCGGGCACACCTCACTGTGCTCCAGCGCTGCCTGCACAAGGAGCCTTCCAGCCCCATTAGCTCAATTCTTCCTGCTAGACATTTTTATTAGTGTCCTGGCTTTCTTGCTAAGCAGTACCTTTAGGATCCTGTGACCTGGGAATGGAATTCTTTATATTTGTGTTTTGCCTTTTTTTTTTCTTCAAAATATATAGAATCAATCCCAAACTCACAGAGTCTTCTTTGGGGCTTAACTGAAATGTGTTGAAAGATTTCAGGATAGTGACTAAATGTTTTCCCCACATGTATAAAGATACCTGGTCTCAAGAGGGCATTCTTTAATCTGGTGGCAGGGGGAGCTGTTAGAATTAGAAGCTTTTGGTTCAGGGACTCCATGCTCCCTGTCACTGGGACCAGGTCCAAATGTTACCCTGGAAGCATGAAGTTCAAAGTCAGTATGATTATGGCTTGGTGGAAAACTGACAAAAATATGTCACCAGTACCCTTCCTCCAGACACTGAGGCATACACCAGGATCTGCGTTCAGTTTGGGTTGGCATCAGTACAGAGATACTTCAGAGGGGGAATCAAAAGTTTCATGCCTGTCTCTGGGTCCAAGCAGAAATAAGAATAGCACTGTAAGGGAAATAAAGAGATCAGGGTGGTTATTACATGCTATTTTCTTTTGATTCCAGATATCATGTTCTATTTTCTAAGCTTATTTGCATATTTACCCATTCCTGCATTCATTCATCCATCAATGTTTATGTTTTAGTGATTATATACAGAAATCAGATTCATATATTAGGCAGTATATGTAATTGGCTAAACTAACAATAAATGATTATGTTTCAGTTACAAACAGCCCTAATCTCTTGGTGGCTTGACCGAGTTTCTTGTGTTATTTTGCGCAAGGTACTTTGTTCCACATAGACTCTCAAGGCTCCAGGGTAATAGAGGCTCCATCCTCTTATAGCTACACTAAAAGAGGTAGTGCTCTTATAGTGTAGTATAGTTTATAGTATAGCTTATAGTATAGCTGTAGTATAGCTACACCTGGAGCAAATGGGCTTTTTAGCTGCTTCTCACAGCCTGGGGGTCTTAGTCATATGGTCACACCTAGCTGCAAGGGAGCAGGGAACTGTGTTCCTCCATGTGCCCAGACACAGCAAAGGACCACTGTGGTGAGAAGCTGAAGTCTCTACCCAACCTAGGATGAAAAGGGCTGGGGCAGCTTCACAACTGAACACCCTCCCCGGAGGTGTTTCCATTTAGTAGAAGAGGCAAGTGAGGAGGCCTCACAGCTGAGGGAGTTTAAAAATGTGTTGGAGAGGAGGGACAGAAGTTGTGCTGTGAGATCTTAGAGCATGGGGGCGCTCACTGGAATTTTCCAGGGTGAGGGTGCTGGCTGACTCGCCAGGAACTGTCATTGCACACTCCTCTGCATGTGTGCTGTGTGATGCTAGAACTCAGTGGGCTGTGTGGCAAGAGGCAAGTGTACATAAGCAGGGCCTTGGGCACTGTATGTAGGGATTCGAACCTTATTCTGCAGGGCAAGGAAAGCCATTGAAAAGCTTTCTAGGAAGAAACATGATCCACATGTATATTTTGGGAAGATCACTGTGGGTTCCACCCAAAGGAAGCCAGTTAGAGACAAATAGTAGCTCCCAGAATCAGAGTAGTGATCATGCAGACGGGTCTGAGAGGTACGTAGGTGGAGGAACTAATAACATTGGTAACTGAGTAGATGCAGGCAGTGGAGAGAAAACAGACACAGTTTTGTGACCCAGTTTTTGATTGGGCATATGTCTTAGTCCAGTCAGGCTGCTGTAACAAAATACCTTAGACCAAGTAAGTTATAAACAACAGAAATTTATTTCTCACAGTTTGCAGGCTGGGAAGTCCAAAACCAGGGTGGCATCAGATTCATTGTCTGGTGAGGGCTCACTTTCTGGGTCACAGATGGGGCCTTTTCTCTGTGTCCTCACGTGGTGGAAAGGGCAAACAAGCTCCCTGGAGCCTTATTTATTGATTTATTTATTTTTGCAGTACTGGGGATTGAACCCAGGGGCATTCTACCTCTGAGCTATACCCCTAGCCCTATTTTTTAGTTTTTATTTTGAAACAGGGTCTCACTAAGTTGCAGAGGGTCTCACTAAGTAGCTGAGGCTGGCTGCCAACCCGGATCCTCCTGTCTCAGCCTCCCAAGTACTGGGATTACAGGTGTGCACCACCATGTCCGGCTCTAGAGCCTCTTTTATGATGGTTCTGATCCCATTCATGGAGCAGAGCCCTCATGACCTAGTCATCTCCTGAAGGCTTTGCTGCTTAATACCACCACGTTGAGGATTAGGTTTCAACATACGAATTTTGAAGAAAGAAAAATAGTCAAGACCAGTTGGCCAGGCAACTGTGCAGATACAGCCAGGAAAGGCTGGAGCATGATTATCGAGAAAGATAATAAGCTGAGTGTGTGACGTTGTTGAGTCTGAAGTACCTGTGAACCGCTAAGTCAAAGTGTCCACTTGGCTATTAGGGCCTCTAGCCTAGGAGAGAGTCTGCCTCCCATTCCTAAGTGTCTAAGAAATTGAAGGTGTGGGGGTTACCTCTGGAGAAAACAGTGCTTTCCTCCAGGCAGTTCAAATTACACATCTATTGCTATCAGAATTGCTTTTTAAATTGTGTAGCAATCTTGGTACTTCTAAGATGGAGTCATTTCCTGCCTTTCACCTTCTAAGACCTCATCCCTTAAGCTGAGGAAGTCACAGTTCTCAGGGCTCCTGTATCCCCTGTCACAGTAGAACCAAGCTGCTGTCACTGTTGGGACCTTGAGCCCCAGAGGGCTGGCACTTGCCCATCTGGCCTGGCACCCAGGTACTCAGTAAATGGTTCTTGAACAGGTGAATGAATTTACCTCAAACTATTCAAAACTGTTGGGTCCCTTGTGAGAGCATAAATAGTCCTTGCATTTTTTTCCAGAGGCTTTTTAATAAATTATAACTCAGCAAATTAAAATAAACATTTGTTTTAACTTCCACCAACCAAGTCTCTGGAGGATTGGACACCTTTTCATCTTCAAAGTGTTTTCAAAACAAGAACTGGCTTCCCCCAAAGGCCCCTCTGTGGATGTTATAGACTGTAAACAAGATACAGAAATGTATTAGCATTCAGTAGCAAAGATGCCTCAGGCCAGTCTGAAAGAGTACCTTCTCTGGGAAAGAAAGTAAATTGTTTCTTTGATTTTTTTTTTTGAGCGCCCTTAATGTGCCAAGAGTCGTGTCATGGACTTGCAGTATCTATTAGGTTATCCTCCCAATGGTCCTTTCACGCAGATATTCTCCTTCCTGCTTTAGAGATCAGGAATCTGAGGCTCAGAGAGGAAAACTGACTTGCCCACGGGCATACAGCAGGTGAGAGGGAGAGCCAAGAACTTCTCTTAAGTTCTTCTAATGCCAGGGTCACTGACCTTCACTTTGCATCCGGGTTTCTCAACATTGGGTCTGTAGATGATCTGCATTGGGAACATGCAGGGGTAAATCCTGGGCCTCATCCCAGACTTACTAGATGAAACAAAGGATGGGGTGAGCTTGGGAATCTGCATTTTAAATAAACCTCCCAGGTGCTTCTTATGCACACCAAGATTTGATCACTTACACTTTATACCCATGATAGGTTTCTAGAACTGAGAAAGTTGTCTAAGAGGATGAAAATAAAAACAAAGGGGGAATAACTAGGCCCTGAACACCCTGTGCCTGGCGTTGAGCTTGGCAGCCTTGGCTCTCTGTAGACAGTGCGGCAGCATCTTCCTCCCCCGGCCTCTGCAGGCTGCGCTGGCCAAGATGGAAAGCTTCCTCTGTTCCCTGCTTTGCATGGCAAGCCTGGGTGGATGTTTTCTCTCCACTCCATATGGATTTTGCAATTAACTCACTAGAAAAGTAAATCACAGGGTGCCTGGAATAATAAGTGCAGCGAATGCCAAGCCTCAGCCAAGTAGACTGGGACTGGATCCAGAGCATGACTGAGGTTGCTGGGCTGGCTCGGGAAGAAGACTGGAGGCCGGAGACTGGCAGCCCCTGGAGGCTGGGCAGAGGCAAGAGATGCGGGAGGAGGAGAGGGGACCAGTGGGCGAGAGCCAGTACCCCCTGGGTACGTGCAGCATATGTTCAGTGCTTTCCCGTCTTCATCTCATCAATTCCACACAACTGTTTTAGGTCATGTCATTGTTCCCATTTTACAGAGAAAGAAACTGAGGTTCAGAGAGACAGTGTTGCCTCCCACCTTTCAGCTTCTCCAAGAACCCTTCACTAGCATCTTCTGACCTACTGTGGTCTTTCCTTTCTCTGAGCAGCTAGGGTGGGGAGAGCCCTTTACCAGCCTAAAGATAGCTGGGGACAGTGAGAGCTGATCTCAGGGAACTCAGCTTCCCTCTGTGAAATGGGAGGGTGACTGTTCTTGGTAGTAGGGCTGGTGCAAGTATTGAATCTGCTGTCTTATGTAGGGCTTATCATACCTTCCTAGTACATAGCAGGCACTTGAAATGTCTGCTTCCCTTTTAACCCATATTGTTCACCTAAACCATTTCCTATCACAGAACATGCTACTCTTCTTTTAGAGATAAGCCACCACTGGGTGACACAGGGATCAAGCACGCACCCACGCTAGCACGAGGACCAGGGTTTATAGAAGGGTTACACATAGAATGGGAGCCGAAGTGATGGGCGAGGGAATCGAGAGCAGTTGCCGACCTGCCTGGTCTTAGAGACCAGAGCTGGCTGAAGTTCTGGATTCGAGGCTGGTGGTGGGCCTTTACCTAACTGGCTCTCAAAGGCCAAGGACACAGCATATATTGTCATCTTGCTTCTTAGAGGGTCAGTCCCTACTTCCAGTACTAATTTCTGAGAAAAGGATCTGATTGGCTGAGCCCATCTTTGGTTGTCAGGCCATTCATGGGCAGAGACAGGCAGGGTAGAGTCACATGACACAGGGCATCCTTGAGGCCTCTCAGCAGAAGCCTGAGCCAAGCTGCCTGCTTCTGAAGGGCACACGATGGTCTCTTGGTCCCTGCTGGCCCCTATCTAGACTTCATCTGTCTTTCTATCCCTTCACACTAGACCTATACTTGGTCTCAGGAAAGACTCACGGGGTTAGGAGGGGGCGAGGGGACAAGGAAGCAGAGACACCCAGAGGTTCTGTGCACTCTAGCTGGCTGTGGACTTCTTACAGAAATGCCTTAATGAAAGGTGTGGGTGTCCGCGTCTCCCTCTCAGGAGGTCCTGTCCACCCGCTGGTCAGTGGGATTCTTCTCTGAGAAGTTCTCCTGGGGACCGTACTCACGGCCTGACACACTCTCTCCTGTGCCCGCATCCAAATATACTCAGTTTACAAGTCAAAAGAGGTTTTCTCTTTTTGCCTCCAAAGCCTAAAAATCAAACTGTCTTCTTTCTGCTTCTCACAGCTTCCTGAGCAATAAAGATTCTGAAATCGGAGCCAGGCTGACAGTCGGTTGATGTATGAGAAACACAGGGCAGGAATCCTTCCTCTGTCTGGTGGCATTCTCTCCACCGTCACCACAGCTCTAAAACCCTTTGGGGGCTGTAAGGCAAATATATGGGCATGACTCAGCAGACACCAAGAACAGACACAGGGAATTAAAAAGCATGTTGGCTCTTTGTAGAATTCGATGGTGGTTTCTTTGCCTACCTAGAAAACTAGGCAGAGGGCTGGACTTAAAACGCAAATACAACTATTTCAGCTAGAAGGGTAGACTCCCGTTTCTTCTATAACTGCCCTGTCCAATAACTTTCTGAAATGATGGGAATGTTCTTTATCTGCACTGCCCTATACAGTAGCCATTAGCCACATGGGGTCATTGAACACTTTAAACGTATCTCATGCAACTGAGAAAATAGATTTTTAATTTTAATTGATTTAACATTAAATCTAAGTTTAATTACCACATGTGGCTAGTAGCTACCATATTGGATTGTGCAGCTGTAGAATCAGGGGACTCTTTCAGTTCTATGGGCTGGGCCGGGAACATATCTTCTACCCCATATTCCCAGTGCCTAGTACAGTGGCTACCATGAGTCCAGTAATTTTCAAATGAATGAAAGGAGTCAACACTGGTGGAGATGAAGTAGAAACAGTGTTACATCGAAGGTAAGTATGCAGGATTTAGAATTGGGCATACCTGAATGTAAAATCTGACTATGGCACTTACCTCTATATCTATGAGCATGTTGCTAGCATCTCTTAGCCTCTCTTTTCTGTGAAATGGTAACAATGCCTATGTTCCTCACAAAGGAGCAAATGAGTTGGCATATAAAGAGTGATTAATGTGGTGCCTGGCATATAATAAGTCCCTTGATAAGTAGAAGGCTCATAGGAAACACCAATAAAATAAAAATCAGCCCTACTGACAACCAAACTATGATATCCCCCAACATACAGAAACAATGCTCTAAACAAGACATTAGCAAAGCCTCTCTGTGACCATAAATGTGGCCCTTCTGTGAGCACAGAAGTCATCCAACATCAACCTCCCTGACTACCATCGCCCTTGTCTACGTGATTGCTGCTGCTTTCCCTGATGCAAACCCCGGCCCCACTATATTCCTCCCCTCTATGGTTTGGCTATAGAATAGCCCCCAGAAAAGCTCCTGTGTTGGCACTGCAGCAATGTTCCAAAGTGGAATGACTCTAACCTCATCAGTGGATAAGTCCACTGGTGAATTAATTATCCAAATGGTTTAGTGGGTGGTAACTATCTGCAAGCGGGGCATGGCTGGAGGAGGTAGGTCACTGGGGGTGTGGCTTTGGGGACTATATCTGTCCCTGGTGCCTTCCTCTCTCTCTAGCGCTCTGCTTCTGGCTGCTCTGAGTAGCTTTCCTAGATCGTGCCCTGCTGCCATGATGTTTCTGCCTTGGAGCCAGCCAGCCATGGACTGAACCTCTGAGACCATGAGCTAAAATAAACCTTTCCTCCTCTAAATTGCGCTGGCAGGTATTTTGATAACAGAAATGAAAAAAATGGAATAATACGCTCTCTCTCTCTAAATAAGAATATTCATTTGGTTGTCCCACTTCTTGAGAACTTCCAGTGCAGAACTATCCCTGCATCCCAGGCTCTTTTGAATCATCCAACAGGAACCCAGACCATGTAAGGTTCCTATACACACCCAAGGTCCCACTAAGGTACATCCTCCCTTGGTTCAGTCAGTCAAATACACTTAGCTATGTTACAGCTACAGATGTGATCTTGGTGGTCTTTGCACAGCCAGTAGACACCATCAGATGTTTCAGAACTCACGGTTCCATTGTGAGTTGGAAAGCAGAGTAGTCATGAAAAAGCTTTCCCTTCACTGACTTCTCTTCCTGTGAGGCTCAGTTTCCTGAAACCTAACTGCCAAGTTAAAACTCCTGCACAATTATAAGCTGCCTTTTTCCTGAGCCAAGACTTGGACTTATGTAGTTAGTGGCCAGAGCTCTTGGCCTTCTCTGCTTTCCCCAGAGAGGTTCTGTTTTACAGCTAGAAAAGCAGCAGAGATGAGGTAAAAGAGGGGGGAAAAAAGAGTTACTGCCCTTCTGAGAAGACTCAGATGCATGTGTTTGGCTCAGCCTCCCTTCTCAGTTTGCAAAAGGCATAGCTATCACCTCAGACTCTAGTTGCTGTTTAAAAAGAAAGAAGGCCGGTGAGGAAGGGCAGGCGAGAAGCTTCCAGGAAGGCATCAGAGAGAAAGTAACATTTGCATTGGGAGTCTGTACATGAAGGAGGTGAGAAGGGGAAGTTCAGATGGTTAAGGATGGTGCTGAAATTCCAGAGCCCCAAAGGAGCAGTTTTCAGGGCCAGGAGTTGAGGCCTGATGAATTGGAATTGTAGATGTGAAGAGTTTGAAGCACCTGGGAAGCATCTAAGTTGAGATAATTACTAGATACCTGGAGCCGAATAATAGAGGTCCTGGAAATGCTGATATAAGTAGTCACTTTCTCATCCATGTGTCTATCCATCCACTCATTCAAGGGCAATGAACGCAGTGCCTGCTCTATGCAGGCCCTGTGCTCGATGCTCGGATGCGGTGGTGATGAAACTGAAGTCCTAGGTGATGGTGGTCTCTGCCCTCCTTTGTCCAGCTTTGGAGTTGCAGGGCCCCTGGTTGGGGAGCTCTGGCCATCTGTCCCTGTTACCCTTTCCCTGGAGATGTTCCATAAAAAGAAGGCATCCTAGAGTTGAGGCTGACTCTCCAACATTGGTTCTAAAATGCTGGCTTTCCTCTTTCTTCCTCCATAGCAGTCATTTTCTAGTACTGTTCTTCTGATTTGGTTGGGAAAGAACTCAATCTTTCTGATGATTCTTATACAGGTCAAATCCATGAAGATTTATTGGAAATAAATATTTAGTTCTCTCATCTCTTGCAATCTTTGCTTTGGATATCCTGCTGGATTTGAATTAAAACTGTTCAAATAATGTCCATTGGCTTTCTGGTGCAGGTCCCGGTTATTTTGGGGGAATGATTTAAATCATGGACAAACATCTCTTGCACATCAGCAATGAAAATTTAAGGCATGGTGGTCTATTATGAAGTGTTTTTCCTAGAAGCTTTGGACATAAGCTGTTCTCTAATGGCCAACAGCTTAAAATAATACAACAAAGCAAAATGAAAAATGGTGTACATAACTATAGAAATTGTAAGGAATGTGTTGACTAGGCTTGTGCTGCTATCCTATCACTAACAGGGCATAAATCCCAGCTCTTTGATTCTGAGAGTCTAGTAGAAGAGAAATTCTCATTAGTCCACCAGATTGGTGAGAAGCCTGACTGTCCCGTTAACTCCTAAGGCGCTGTCCCGCCACCATAACCCACGCTCAGGTTGCTCTGAAGTGCCAAGGGCAGTGATGTGAGGTCCATGCTAGGTGGAATCAACCACTATATTGAGGGCTCCCCACTGTGGGCAGCACATGATGGTGGGAGAGCTTCCCCCAGAGGCTGCCCGTGAGGTTAGAGAGGCAGGCAGCCAGCTTCTCCTCCAGTGGACTCTCCTTGCTTGTGTGCACAGCCCCACCGGCATTGTCCCTGCTTCCTCAGGTGATGTGTGTAGACACAGTGCCCTTTCCTGCCTCTCCTCCACCCCACCCCCAGCATCCTTTGTCAGAATGAAACTTGAGCGCATATGGTTTTGCTGATCCTCCCATCTCTGCTTCTCAGGCTCCATCCATCACTTCAACTCAGTTGCCAGAAGGTACTTGACCACTTCTGCTGGACGTGGGTATGCAAACCTCCCTGGGCCTCTTTCCCCACAAGGATTAAAACCTCCTCACTGCCACTCCCCTTTGATGTCTTTTGGTCAGGTGTTTATGCCACACCTTTGTGGAGTTTGGGATAATTGTTATGATATCTTCTGCCTTGTGGATGTTTCCCCATACAAAAGAGGCCTAGCACTGAGTTCGTGTGTGTGTGTGTGTGTGTGTGTGTGTGTGTGTGTGTGTGTGTTTATTTATTTTTTGCAGTACTGAGGATTTAACCCAGGGGCATTCTACCTCCGAGCTACATCCCCAGCCCTATTTTTTTATTCCTTATTTGAAACAGGGTCTCACTGAGTTGCGGAGGGCCTCACTAAGTAGCTGAGGCTGGCTGCGAACCTGCGATCCTCCTGTCTCATCCTTCCAAGTACTGGGATTACAAGTGTGCACCACCATGCCCGGTGTGTGTGTGTATTTATAAACATACATGCACACAGCACTTGATATGTTTCCTTCCAAATCCCACCAGCTCCCCCCTCCTCCCTCCCTGTACATGTTAGTGAAATTGTAGTGATACCTTCCAATATGAACATAGCATTATTTGAAATATTTCCTTCTTCAATCCTTTTTTCCTCCCCTAACTCCCTCCCCCAGTTCCCTTCCACTATTCTATTGGTCTCGCTCTTCATTTATCTGAAGTCCTTTTGTTTCCTGTTTTCTCTCTAGCTTCCACATATGAGAGAAAACATACTGCCCTTGACTTTTTGAGACTGACTGATCTCACATAGCATAATATTCTCTAGTTCAATCCTTTTCCTACAAATGACATAATTTTGTTCTTCTTTATGGCTGAATAAGTTTCCATTGTGTGTATATGCCACATTTTCTTTATCTATTCATTTGTTGACAGATACCTGGGTTGGTTCCATAATTTGGCTATTGTGAATTGTGATGCAATTCTGACTATAATTGTTTAGGAAAGATACTGAGGAGTGGTATAGCTAGGTCATATGGTGGTTCCGTTCCTAGTCTTTTGAGGAACTTCAATAGTGGTTGTACTAATTAACAATCCCACCAGCAGTGTTAAGAGTTCCTATTTCCCTGAACCCTTGCCAGCATTTGTTATTATTTGTCTTCTTGATGAGTGCCATTCTAACTGGAGTTAGATGGACTCTCAGTATAGTTTTGATTTGCATCTCCCTGAGTGCTAATGATATTGGTCATTTGTATTTCTTCCTTTAAGAAGTGTCTATTAAGTTTTGTTTCCCATTTTTATTGGGTTTTTTAGTGTTAAGTTTTTTGAGTTCTTTGTATATTCTAGATAATAGTCCTCTATTAGAGGAGTAGCTGGCAAAGATTTTCTCCTAGTCTGTAGGTTCTCTCTTCAGACTCTTTATTATTTCCTTTGCTACACAGAAGCTTTATAATTTGATGTCATCCCATTTATTTATTATTGATTTTATTTCCTGAGATTTGGAGGTCTTATTGAGGAAGTCTCTACCATTGCCTATATGTTGGAGAGTTGGTCCTATGTTTTCTTCTAGTAATTGCAAAGTTTCTGATATAATTTGTAGGTCTTTGGTCCATCGTGAATTAACTTTTGTGCAAGGTGAGAGATAGGTCTAATTTCATTCTGCATATAGATATCCAGTTTTCCCAACACCATTTGTTGAAAAGGCTGTCTTTTCTCCAGCATGTGTTTTTGGCATTTTTGTCAAAAAATCAACAGGCTATAAGTGTGAGGATTTGTCTTTGTATCTTCTAATCCATTGGTCTATGTGTCTGCTTTCATGCCAATACCATGCTGCTTTTGTTACTATAGCTCTGTAGTATAATTTGAAATCAGCTTTTGTGATGCCTTCAGCATAGTTCTTATTACTCAGAATTTCTTTGGCTATTCTGGGTTTTTTGTTCTTCCATATGAATTTTAAGACCATTTTTCTTAGTTTTGTAAAGAATGACATTGGTATTGCATTGAATCTGTAGATTGCTTTCCATGGTATGGCCTCCCTTGTGTTTGGGGACCCAGAACCCCAAGAGAGTCCATATTAACCAGTTATACCAAATCTCATAGAAGATTTGTGTCTTGGGCTTATTCTGGCCAATCAAGGAAGACTGGAGATGCAGGCATGTGGGGTAGATAGGAAAAACAGTCATCTTGGCATTTTTACAAGTTGAGACAAGTGCCTGACTTGGGCAGATGGGTGCCCTGGAGCCTTGTCCCTCAACGTGCTCCTGGGGACCTATAGCATGAGCTGGTCAGAAAGGCAGAATCTCAGCCCTAGTCCAGACCTACTCATTCAGAATTTGCTTTTCAACAAGCTCCCCAAATGGTTCAGACACATACAAAAGTTTACCAGCCCTGCCTTAGACTTCTAAGAAAGTTGATTTCAGAAAAAAATGCTGAGTTCATTGTTAAAACCAGATAGTTTGAAAAGATGATTCAAAAGACATGAGAAATCAAACAGTAGGCCTAATACCATCTTTTATGTTTTTAAACATCAATGGCTGGCTATGATATGAAAAAAATAGGAAAATGTCTGTACATGCAACATTTTACAGTGGCTTCCTGGGGAGATGAGCGGATGGATAGGGTGGGAAGGAGTGAAGGAGGGTTTGCATTTGGTTTCTGCTTATTTCTGCATTGCTTGAATTCAAATATATGAAAACAGTATTATCCTTTAGATAAAAGTATATGCAAAATAACTTTTTATAAAGAATGGGAGATTTTGGCAAATGTAAATTTAACAACACAGTAAAGAATAACCCCAGGAAGCTACACAGGCATTTCTCAGATAAATTGAAACGGAACACATATTTTTTGTTAACTGGGTAGCTCCTAGTGCTGGAATTATGGGTGATTTTGTGGTTTTGTTTTTCTTCTTATTTTTTCTTGTCTGAATTTTTAAAATTGTCTGCAATGAATGTGTATCACTTATGTAATAAGAAAAATAGACCAAAAGTATTTTAAAGAGAAATTACAAAAGCAGGATGGGGAGACATAAGCTCACGTGGGCACAGTAGAGTGACACAGAGCTGTAGGATGCAAATGGCTATCACTTTTAAAAATAAAATAAAAGCTAAAGGCAACAGGGGAGTGTTGGGATGTGGTGGGTGTTGTGTCTTGAGTCTCTGCTGTGTGCCAGTGATGTGCGGTCTGTGAGACAAATGCCATGGCTGTGGGAGAGTGCAGGGGACTCCTTGAAGGTCAAGGAGGAAGGTCAACATGGCTTCCAGATTTCACCCTGTGACTCTGTGCTCCACACGATGAACCTGAAACAGTGAAGGCAGTGTTGTAGTCCACAGATGAACACGTAAGGTTTAGGCCCTCTCAAAGGCCTCCTCTGTCCTAAAGTAGGGATTTTCTAAGTTTTTAGGGGAGCTGCTCTGCAAGGGACCAGGGGAATTTAGCCCTAAGCCCCTACCTCAGACTTCTTCCAGGCACCACTAGGGTCCTGATGAGTAGAGGCTGAAAACCAGTCATAAAGCAGAAGTTCTGAAAGACTAAAAACTAGTTCCCCAGATGTCCTGAGGATACAGGTTTCCAGGAAAGTTCGAGAACCTCCTCCTACTGTGTCTGCTCTTAGAGGTGTGCCATGCATACCAGCCTGGTCCAGGCCCACAGGAGCCCACAGCAGTGTGTTCACCTTGTCATCCCAGCCATTTCCAGGCTAGCTTGATGATAGATGACTTTTTTATGGCATCCCCACTACCTTCTCAGGGATAGAGTATCCCAAATGATAGCTTTTGAGATGCTTTCTTGAGCCACATAGAGACCTAACATTAAAAAAGTCTTTTTTAATTAAAGTTCTGCAATATTTTCTACATGGTGGCTTAGGATTTCTTCAGAACATTTTGTTCTTTGAAAAAAAAATTCTGGAGAGCTAAAAATGTCTGTAATTATACCCACAACGAGAGAGAGAGTGTGAGCAAGAGCGGGCTCTAGCGCGTGCCTCTGGGAGCTGGAGGTTAACAAGGATTACGCCTTCATGAGGCACCAGAATAGCATCTGTGGCTACGCTGACTACGCTACAAATTACAAGGTCCTCTGAGCCTTGACATGCGGTGGGAAAGGAAAGACATGAAACTCAAAAGCCTGACGTCTGTAGAAGGCCTGCCATTGTACACTATTCAGGGTGGTATTTTTTATTTTTAACTTTTTCCATATGCATAATTAAAGCTGTGTTGAAATCAGGTGTTCACAAGTGGGCACAAAATGCCAAAACGTCTACAACTTTAATAGCTAATGCTGTTATGTTGCTTTGCAGTTTACAAAAGTCCTTTCAGGTCCATGTCCTCAAAAAAGGTTTATGTGAACTGCATGTTGTTATCCCCATTTTACAGGTAAGAAACTTGAGAATAGAAAGTAACATTATGACCCCACCCTGCTCTTCTCACTCTCCAGTCTGTATTGTTTCTATTATCCTAAGTTGCCTCCAGTAGTTAATGATTATGGTAAGCCCTAGATTTCCTGGGAGGAACCTGTCAAGGAATTTAAAAACTAAGGTCAATTCATTAAGTGCTTAACAGAATATAGTCTATTTGTATCTTTGTATGTGTGTGTGTGTTTGGTATTGGGGATTGAACCTAGGGGCATTTTATCTCCAAGCTATATCCCCAGTCCTTTTTATATTTTGTTTTGAAACAGGGTCTTGCTAGGTTGCTGAGTCTCACTTTGTTGCTGAGGCTGTCCTCGAACCTGCAATCCTCCTGTCTCAGCCTCCCAAGTACTAGGATTACAGGCTTGCACCACCATGTCCAGTTCTATTTGTATCTTTGTAGAACCTTTCAAATAAATAGCTTCTCTTAAACCCATGAATCAAGTCTGTATATGTACGTATGTATGTATGTATGTATGTATGTGTTTGTTTGTCTATCTATCTACTATCTATCTATCTAGGAAATAGACTTATAATGCACTGATAGCAAAACTAGAGCAAGAGATATCTTAATGGACCAGAAAGCTTGTGTTTTGATGTTACATAACTCTGACTCTTTTAGTATCCATTTCCTTATTGGTGAACTGAGGACAATAATACAAATTGTGCCTGGCCTTCAGTGGTTTGACAGGATTTTTCAACTTTACAACGGTGTGAAAGTGTACCCATACAACCATTCTGTCTTTCACTTTCAGTATAGTATTCTATAAATTAGATGAGATATTCAATGCATCGTTAAAAAATGGGCTTTGTGTTAGATGATTTTGCCCAATTGTAGACTAATGTTCTGAGCATGTTTAAAGTAGACTGGGTTAAGTTATAATGTTTGAAAGGTTAGGCATATTAAATGAATTTTTGATTTGCAATGTTTTCAACTTATGATGGGTTTATTAGGATGTGATCTCATCATAAGTCTAGCATCATTTATACATTCAAAGGCTTTTCAGGAGGCCTAAACCTATGATCAGAAGTGCCTGCACAGAGTACAAGATCAGAAAATATTAGCATCCTGACTTCTGTGATACAACAGAACATGAAAACAATCTTTAGTCCAACATCCCCAACACATACACCCCATTCTTCCTCTGGTATATACCTTCTCTCCTTGGGTACCAACTTTCCTTGCTTTGCTTCCAGTAACTGGCTTTAATAAATCATCAGATAATTCTTGAGTGCCTGCTGTATGCCTATCCTTGTGCTATGCACTACAGACAAGTCTCATAGTCTGGCTCATGGAGAAAGACAATCCAAAAGTCAAGTCCATAACATATGGAGGTGCTGATATACATGTACATAAGGTCAATGAGTCATGAAGTGGTGCAGATTTAGTTCTTCCTGAAGGGAAGGGTTAGAAATGCCTCAGAGAGCGAGTGACACAGTGTTTAGAAATGAGTAGGTGGACGAACAGTGAGGGGCAGAGGGAATTTTACTGCTCTCTGTCTTCTTAAATGGCCCCATCTCTCTGGTGGAGTCTGTGCTCTTTGATTTTTACTTCATATGAGCTAGTCACTGGAACATTCTCCTTGGACAAGTGAAGAACAGCTTCTTATCATCCAAATAAGTCTCAGGGGTCTGGGGAATGGGGAAGAAATATCAATGTCTATTCATGGAGCTAATCTTTTTACTTCCTAGTACCGCCTTTCCTTGGGACAGTAGGGAAGAAGTATCCTAACTATTATACAGTCATTTGTCCTTTGGGGTCCCCCATGAATGGTTAAGGATGTCCTCAAGCAGTTACCTTTCTATTACAGGTGAATCACTTATCCACAGGCTCCGACCAGAACTTTCTCTTAGGCTCTTGCTCCCTGGGCAATAGTCAGTCTCAGGTGATCCACAACTCACTACCTAAAGTTGAAAGGTTTTCAACAAGTTACTTGTGATTGCCACACACTTTTCATTACAGGAGGCACTTTTTTTGTGGTACTGGGGATTGAATTGAACCCAGGGGCATTCTACCTCCAAGCCACACCCCCAGCCCTTTTTATTTTTCATCTTTGAAACAGGGTCTCACTAAGTTGCTGAGGATCTCGCTAAGTTGCTAAGGCTGGCCTCGAACCTGCGATCTGCAGGAGGCACTTTTTAGAAACTAAGTCACCAGAGATTCTTTGTCATGGAAAGACAAAGGCTGCTGGTAGTCCCGAGATTGGGGTTCCAGACCTGGTCTGCCACTCACTTGCCCTGTGACCCCGGACACATCATTTTTCTCCTGGACTTCAGCATCTTCGCTTGTAAGACAAGGCAGTGGGATACGATGCTCCTAGGGTCCCTTCTGGTTCTAAGGTCTGTGGTTGTAAGTTCCAAAGGCTGAAGGGAAGTCACGGCACGGAGCTCCTCTCAGGGTGTCATGGTGGTAGCTGGCGCAATCTCAGATCTTGCTGGGCTGTACAGTGGATTGTGTTCACATCGACCATCCAGGTCCCACACGACTGCCATCTGCTTTAAGGGGAAAATTACAAGATGATAGGCATCTGCTTTTACATGTCAGTGCTCAGTAAATCTTTACTGATGGCAGTGATCTTAATTATGGTGGCTAAAAATACCTCCATTTGTGCTCCCAGAGGGCTACAGAACAGGACTTTCAACCATGACATTTTTGGGCCAGGTAGCTAACTTTTTGTTATAGTCTGTGCTGTGCATTGTAGGATGTTTACCAGAATCCCAGACTCTACCCTACTAGAGGCCAGTAGCACCTCCCCCAAGTTGTCTCTAAACATTGCTGTTCGTCTCCTGGGGAGCAAAAGGACCTTGCTGAGAGCCACTGTCCCGGCATAAGAACAGAAACAGTGTTCACCCACTTTGCCTAGGGACACCAAGTGCTAAGGCAGAACATGCCCCTTGAAGCCTCTGCCCTTCACTGGTGCACTTCTAAACCCATGACCTTGACCTTCTCATCCCAAAATCCTGCTCTCATTCATTCATGCAGCAAACTTCTACTGTGTGCCCATCACACGCCTGGATTGGTGCTAGATTCTGGGAGAGCAGTGGCAAGTCCCAACTCTACCACCCAGGCCTTCCTCCTCCACTATTCCTGAGACTGGTTGCCTCTGCTGGCTTCCTGATCCCTGTGAGAAGGCTCCTTTCCCTGCTGACTGCCACCCTGGCTTTGAAGCCCAGGCCTGGGCCCCTCCAGTTGGGAACAGCCATGGCCCTTAGCCCTCAGCCATGAATACTTCTTTACCTGGTGGACCTATGGGACCCCTGGCCTGGAGACTGAGTCTCGTCTCCCTATCCCCCACCCAAAGCTACTCCCTCTCTTTACATGGACATTTAATCAAGCCAGTAAGTCAGAACACCAGGACTTGTGTTCTTCGTACTCTTACATCTCTTTATTTTTTATTTCATTCGATAAGTCCTTAAGGCCCCTCCTCTGCATCAGTCACTGTGCCAGTGCTGTGGATGAGAGTGAGTCAAAGCAGGCCGGTCCTACAGTGTGTGGGAGGGGCGGGCCATCATCACATCATCAATCACCCACACGAACGTCCCTTCGCCGACCTTCTGGCTCCTTTCTCCGTCTCTGTCTGTCTTCCTCCCACTTTCCCTCTGCCTCCTTCGCTCTTTTTACCTCTGTCCCCTGTGTCCCTCCGGCTCTCTTCTGCCTCCCCCATCCACATCCAACAGGGCCCTTTTCTGGGGCCAAATGAGAGGCTCCTCAGGGTGCTGGATCTCGATCAGACGCCTGTCACCCAGGCTTCCTCCTGGTAGGAGAATGACTGTCATTTAAGGGGGTCTGCTGAGGCAGTTTGACAGGAGTCTGCTGGGCTGGGCGATAAGTAAGAAGGATCACCCCCTTCCTAGGGATGGTAGAAGGATATGAGGCCCATAAATCATCCTCCAAGAGCCGGGCCTGAGCCACACATGGCTCCCCTCTGCTCAACGTGCTGCTGGGGAAAGTTCCTAGAAGGAGAGAGAGACGGAGTGCCGAAACCAGAAGGCAGTCTGCCAGACATCCAGCGTGTGATCCTCTCTCCTCCCCACCTGATGGAAAGTTCTGCCAAGTGGTGCTGGTGGCATGGCCAGCTGAAGAAGCACAACCTCCCCATGGAGTCACGCCAAGGAGTCTCCAAACTTAGCATCTCAGCCAAGGTGGCAAGAGGGGGCTTCTGAGACTTCCTGATAGGGAGTGAGGATTTGGGATCCCACCCGGGTTCCCCTTGATCACCAGCTAAGCTTGAACAGGTCCCTTCACTTCTTGGAGGCTCAATTTACCCTTATATGAAATGGGAGTGATGTTAGAAGCTGCATCGTCTCATAGGTATGAGGTGTCAAGTAAGTAATGGTTACAGCTGGGTGCCGTGGCGCACACCTGTAATCCTAGTGCTTTGGAGGCTGAGAGGAGGATCATAGGTTCTAGGCGAGCACACACTAAGGGAGACCCTGTTTCAAAATATAAATAAATAAATAAATAGGGCTGGGGTATATAGCTCAGAGGTAGAACACCCTTGGGTTCAATCCCCAGTACCACCAAAAGAGAAAAGAAAACTATAATGGCTGCAAATGGCTTGGCACAGTACCTGGCACATGAAGTACTCAGTAAACACCCGCTCTGGCCCCCAAGTTACTCTCTTGGTCTCCTAGTTTCTCCTCTGATTACACGCCTGATTGCTGAATGCCAAGTGGGCAGAATCTTGCTTCTCACCCTGGATGAATTCTGATTGCCTCCCATTAAAGAAGGTAGGGTTCTGCCTCATACCTTTCCTTAAATTCTTCCGAGGTCCTAAACCTCCCTTTCCCTCGGCTATAGTAATACAGCTGTTTAACAGCTGTTAACTTACTCCATTCAGCAGATCAAGTTCATCGTTGGGTGATATGATTTCTCCCCATAAAGGACTTGGGGATTTCTCACAGTGAAAGCTGTTACCAAAGTGAATAGTGTTATTAATCAGGCTTCCTGGAAAAGAGCCCACCTGGAATAGGGAAAGCTACTTGTCACAAATACCAAATCACTCTGGTCCCATTTTATGCCCTCCCCCCTTTCCTTTGCCCTCCAACTTTGAAGGTACTTTCTGAATTAAAATTCCAACTGTGAAAACCCCTCTGGGAATGGAGCTGAGAAATGTCAAGGCCTGGTTTTGAGGAGTTCTAAATCACTCAGTCCTCCTGGGCCTTCTGCTCCCCCAGGGGCCTTTGGGTTTCCAAGACAGCCAAACATCTAAGATGAAATAGATTGCTGTATTTGGACGAGAACAATTTAATGATCCAGAAAGTAGAGAACATGGACAGAGGAGAAACTAAGCCATCTATATACTGCCCTCAGACAGAAAGCAATTGATCGAAGGTGGGGGAGGTGGCAGTCGCAGGCAAAACAAATTTGCTAACCCTGTAAGAGTATAGGTTATCCAGCTCCCAGAAAACAAATTTGAAAGCAGTGAATCTGGCAGGCAGAGGAGACCACAGAAAAGATTGTGGTTCTGGGAGATGCCTTGTGGACTGCCTGTCTGCTAGACTTCAAGCTCCTGGAGGGTAGAGGCTGAGTCTGAACATTTGAAACCTCAGCACATAGTGAAGACACAAAGAGAAGAAACTGGGCTTCTCAAACCGGAGTATGCTTTTCCTTGGGCCTGTGTGGAGACTGTCAGTGAAGATGATGATGACCTGTATTTATAAAGATAGGAAGGGAAAAAACAAGTTCATTTTAAACAAACTGTGAATATATTATAAAAGAAGATGCAAAATTGGAGTGAATTTTTAAGATGAAGTATGAGATATAAAGAAATGATGACTTAAGGCCAGTTTCTCAAGACTTTCTAGGGCCTTGGTTCTTAAACTTTAGGGTACGCCTATACCACTTTAGGTGCTTGTTAAACTTGCAGAATCTTGCCCCCCCACCCAGAGATTATGATTGACAGTAGCTCTAAAGTGGGCCTCAGAGAGTTGCATGTAACCAGTGTCCCAGGCATATCGATGATGCAATTGGACCAACTCTAATCCTGCCTTGAGGAGGAGGGATTCCTACCCTTCTGCTATCTAGGCTTGTGCTGGGTGCTGTGGTACACCACCCAGATGCCCCCAGGATCAAGGGAATCGCTGCCCCTGATGCCAGGGAGTGTTGGCAGCTCAGGGCCCACAGCTACTTTTTTCTCTGGGAATTGTCTTCCCCTGAAAGGAGCTGCCTTGCCCAGCCTAAGGTTAAGACCTATCCCTGGAGGCAGCCTGTACCCAGCCACTCCTCCATGGGAAAGGTGGGGGTGGGAGTGAAGGTCATACAAAGGCCCAGCCTCTTTGCCCAAGCTGAGACAACTTGGAAAGGCCAGCTCAACTCCAGAGCTCTTGAGATGAGCTGAGGCCTGTGTTGCAACTACACTCACTTCAAGTTCTCCCTCTGCCCCATCCTGCCTCCTTCCCTCCCCTGTGGGGAGGCTTATGAGAGCAGGAACCTCCTGCCAGCAGATCTCCATCTCAGAGTCTGCTTCCCAGGGAACCTGACCTAGGATAAGCGTATTTAGACAAGGGTGAGAAACAGATAGTGGAAGGTATATAGTCTTAAGAATCAAATAACCTGAGATATAATCATAATTATAGCAACAACTCAAATTTATTGGGCTCTTACTGTTTTAAGTGCTTTGTATTTGTTTTTTCCCTTAATCTTCACAACAGCCTATTACTATCCTCATTTTACAAGTGGGGAAACTGAGGCATGGGGCAATTAAGTAACTTGCCCAGAGTTCCATAGCTACTAAGTGGCGGAGCTGTGGTTCAAACACATATGATCTGGCCCTAGCAGACTTCTCACCATGATAATCTATTATCAGGGTTGAATTGAGGCTCTTCCATGGGCTAGCTATGATTCTCCTGCAAGTGAACCCAACTGAGCCTCAGTTTCCTAATCTGTGAGATGGGGATGATAGACCTGTATTGCAGAATTATCATGGGGCTGAATTAAGGCTCAGTCAGTGTTGAGTACCTAACACTTGCCTGGGTCCAGTAGGTAGGTCTAGTGATGGCAAAGCCTTGACAGAAACTCAGTAAACACTTCTTAGTGGATGCAGGAAGGAAGTGGGCTCTCCAGCAGGAAGCCCTGAGTTGCCCAAGGTTCAAAGGTAAAAAAAGAAAAAGTGGCCAAAGAAATGAGAGGCATGGGTTGAAGAGATGAATGTGTGGAGCAAGTCTGTGCCAAGGGAGAAATAAATTGCACCCATGCACATTCTGTAGCTATTGGGCTGGGGATATAGCTCCATGGTAGAGCACTCGCCTAGAATGCTCTGTGTTCAAGCCCTCATGACCAGAAAAGTAAATAAAGTCACCAGCTGTTGGAAAGGCGAGAACATCAACTCAGGAAACTGGAGATGCAGCTGAGGATTCTGGTTTCTAGAACAGTGACATGGAAGATTTTGTGAGGTCTGGTGGGATCCAGGCACTGTGGCCATTTAACTCACATCATTCTCCACCAAAAACTATTAGACTTTGACTCAAAAAGTATCTTTCCTGGCCCTGTCGCAAAATAGCTGTGTGATCCAAGTCAAATCAACATTCTCTGATCATGGCCTCATTTGGAAATGGGAATCTGGATTTATAAACTCCACAACTCTACTAGATCAGAAACCTGGTGACTACATGAATCTTTGGCCTTACCTTAATTTGGGGAGAATTGCTAGCCCTCTGTGGTTTGTGGAGGGAAACCACAAACCACAAACCCACTGTTAGAAGCATTTTCTGTCTTAATCTCTTTCCCTGAATTTCACAAGATTCCTATTTAGAACTTTCAGCTCTGCATAATTCCAAGTTCAAGTCTCTTGTTTAGCCCACATTTACCCCTTCTCTGCCTCCTCACTCACTGCTTGCCCCTTCACATTATGCATGGGAATAATTGTCTTGGGGCATCTTCAAGGACAAGAGATTAATTTCACTCCCTATTTCTGTATCACATTTTTAAAAGTAACATTAGGGAAGAGATCTCAATTTGCAGTATCTGAACACCCAGAATAGTAATTACAGATCTCTGTGCCACTCCAGCTATCTAGCCATTTCTCTGTGTGTCTCTCCCTCCCCCTGTCATGTGTGTGTGTGTGTGTGTGTGTGTGTGTGTGTGTGTGTGTGAGAGAGAGAGAGAGAGAGAGAGAGAGAGAGAGAGAGAGAAATGTATCAGAACTTACATAGTGTGGTCAGCTTTGCACAGGTCATCAGGTCATTTGCATGGAAGGTTTCCAGGAAACTCCATTGGCTTTGCTCTTTCATCAGAGTCCAAGGAGCTCTGTCTCTTCTGCTGCACAGTCATCTTGATTAATCCATTTTGTCAAGGAAGCCACTCTGTAGCCCTTGGGTATCAGACCACCCAGTTCTGATTCAACCTGACAAGAAGCTGTTGAGTCCCCTCTCTGTAAAGAGGAATAATGATCTCTACCTTTCTTGTTGCCATGAGGATTAGATGAAATAATTCATACAAAGTATTTAACAGGGCATTCAAGAAAACACTAAAAGGACTATTTTTAATACCATCGATCACATTCCTGAAGGGCTGTTTTCTTTTCAAACTTGGATGGCCAGGAGATACCCTAACTGCCTAATTCCTCTCCCTACCAGATTTCTTTGGTAGGAAACTTTCTATTCACTGTGTCCATGGTGCTCTTTATAAACCTTCCTTCCACTCACTGCCTTGGGTGATAATCATTGGTTCCCTATGACCTAGTTACTGTCAGAGCTCTGCCTTGAATTCCATCTGCAAATGCTTGCTCTCACTCCTCCCTGAGGTAATAGTATCTGGTCAGGCCTCTATTTCAGTTGATTTTACTGTAGTCGTTGTTCCATTTAACTATTTCTGGCCTCACACCCCAGGGTCATGCAGTGCTGGTAGAATACACTTAATGAGTGTTACACAAAATAAAAAATCCAATGCACTACCTGCAATTGCTCCTGGTGCTGGGACGCTTGCCCTCCAGTTCACACCTGGCCAGGTGCTGCTCTGAATCCTGCCCATACATGCTGTGATCACTGCTAACATCATTGCCCTACTTGGGAGAGCAGGGAATTGAAGGCTTGCAGCGTCTAGGAATATTTCAGAGAAGAGCTGTGAATGGGTCTATTGTATTTTTGCCTCAGGGAGGACAAGTAGACACACGTACACATGTAAACTCATGAGCAGCATGCGCATGACCCAGAGCCAGCCATGTGGCCCACATGCAGACTCACATTCATCATAATTAAGAGATCGGGTTTGTTTCTGTTGCTCCTGCAAAATTCCCAATTAGCCTCCATTCAGCTGAGAGAGTTGTCAGCTTGACAGTGCCTCATTATTGGAGGTGGTATCCAACTCCAAGCTTCGGGAATGCTGATCCAGGCAGTTAGCCCTCAGTAGAAAATGCTCAGGCTGGGGAGTCAGATCAGTTTGGCTTTGAATACTTTTACTACATGTGTGACCGTAGGCAGGTGCCTGTGTTTCCTCATCTGAAGAGAAGAGGTAATAACAATACCTATCACTGAGAGCACTTATCCTTGTCACAGATCGAATGAGCTACGACCAGCAAAGAGTTTGATACAGTTCAGTAAATGGCAGCTACTTATTCTGTCTCTGTGGCCTTGGACAAATCTCCCAAGTTGAGATGATAAACAATCCTTGCCCTGCAGAAGTGTTTACAAAACTTCATGGAACTAGTGAGATATTGATGATGATGATGATGATGATGATGATGATGACGACGACTACGACGATGACGATGATGATGACGATGATGATGATGATGATGATGATATAAAAATAAAAGACACAGTACTGTTCTTAGGCCCAAGAGATCATACCTGCTATTTGAAAACATCTAAATGTTCCCCATTGATTGAATTGCTCATTCACTCATTCATACCAATGTTATGCCAAACCCCCCTGAGTGTTGATGGTGGGAGAAATACACATGGAAGTGACCCAGACCTTGCCTCAGAGAGCTCACAGATGAGTGTGAGAGACAGAGAGACACATAAATGACTAAGCTTTATGGTAAGAACGGGGAGTTGTTTGAACTGGAGAAAGTGCCAGGAGTCTACCCCCTCACTTTTTCTTACCCTTGTGTCCTCCAGGGGTTCCAGAAGGATCCATGACAGTTATGTGATGCTGCCTCTGGCAGGTTTTTCCAGGGATGCTGCTATCTTCAGGAGAGGCAGTTCCTGACAACCTCATTACACTTCTGAGGGAGGAATTGGTCCCTCTGGCAAGAGTTGGTAACAAGAGCCATGGCCTGGGATCAGGAGATCTGGTGCCATCCCCAGCCCCACTGCTTCCTGGTGTGTGGCCCTTGGCCAAGCCAGTCATAGTCTCTGTGCCCCTGTTTCTTGGTATTGTTTATGGAGACCTCTGCAGTAATACGTAAAGGTGCCATACATGAGTGCTAGAACATTACTTTTTGCAGTAATTCAAACAGTAGTATTTAATAGTCCCTTTCCATGCCCAGGACTACTCTAGGGTCTAGGGGGGATGCAAAAGAAGAGGAAGGTACAATTCCTGCCCTCAAGATGCTCACCTTTTTATTAGATAGGAAGATTTGCACAGGTGATCTAGGCAGAGAATGGGAAAATACAGGGGATTTATCTAATTTTAGGATGTAAACCAATTTTCCATATATTGAATTGACTTTTCCATTGAGTTGCTCATTTACTCCAGAGATGTACTTTCTTGGATTTTCTTGGATGTAAACAGCTTTAGGGTATCATAAGTCCTTCCATTTAAGATACATAGACTGCCCACCCTTCCTGCCTCTCTCTCTCTCTTTCTCTTTCTCTCTCTGCTTTTCTTTGATCGGATGAGCTAAAGAATAGTTGAGCAACCTGAAAACCAATCTCTGAGAAGTCCAACCACTTCTCTTTCTACGTGACGATCCTGCCTTAGTCTCTCTGTGCTGCTCTCTTATTCCAAGATGGCAATTGAACACTGTCCTCTAGAGGAGGAAGAATGATGTGGATTCATGTGGCAGAAGGCAGAAAGGGAAAAAGGGCCCAACTCCCTCCATCAAGTGTTTTTTATAATGGCATTAATCTATTCATGTGGGTGGAGCCCTCACGACCTAAACACCTCCCCAAAAGCCCCACCTTCTAATGCTGTTGCATTGGGATTAAGTTGCCAGTTACATGAATTTGGGGTATACATTCAGATCATAGCAGATCCTGGGCACAGAGAACAGAGGTGTTGCAGGCAGGTGAATAGTTTAAGTCACTGATAGAAGTGAGCCAAGGGCTGGGGATATGACTGAGTGTGATAGACTTGCCCTGGGTTTGATCTCCAGAACCACAAAGGAAAAAGAGAGAGAGAACTGGGCCTAGAAGCCAGATGCCTGTGCTGAGCCTACTCCAAGTTCCTCCATATTTTTTGTCCTTCCTAAAATTTGGGGATAAGGAAGGTATCTCTGTTTATGGCAACTCTTAGGTAAACTTACAAAACTCATAGACAGATATGGTCAAATATTAATTTCCTCACTTACTAACCACATGACCCTAGAAAAGTCACTTAACTTCTCTAAACTGTGAAATTGTCATAACAGTGCTTAATGGTCCTTTCATGGTGACACTGTGCAGGTTAAGTATCTGGCAGTGGCTCTCAGTAAGTGCCAGAGAGTGAGGCCCCTCCTTGCCCATCAAGCCACCCCAGGGAAGAGTCCTGCAGTAGGTACTGCCCAAATTCCCATCCATGTTTGTCCTCTGGTGTCAGCCCAGCACTGTGAGCCTTCAGGAGCTGCCCCTGGTATCCGCCCATGCTGATCCACCTGGTCCCTACCTAAAGCACGGGAACCAGCGGAATGCTAGGCAACCCCTTGCCTTTCGAACAATTACTGAGTAGCTTTATCCTGTCACATTAATTAACAGTGAAGCAGATAATTGGCATTAGCTTATAAGAGCTGAAAAACCATTAATAGTGCTTTTCACACTAGTTGTAGAACATCCATTGTGATAAATCTTGATTTGAATATAATTCACCTTCATTTTCATTTATCCCTAATGTGAGGATGGAGGCATTCTCTTGACACATGGGAATTAGAAGGCTCTGGCTGCTGCACTGGGTTTACCTGAGCCTAAGTAAATATTTATTAAATAAATAAGTGAATTTAAAAAATAAATGAAAGAGTAAATGGAGTTTATTAGATTCGTGGTCCCAGGCACAGGATTTGGAGTAATAATTCAAGCAATGATCTCTATTGATCACTTTCCGTGCCTAGGGTTGTGACCCTGGGTGGTTTACTTCAATTCTCTGAGCTTCAGTTTCTCATGTGCTGAATGGAAATGCTAATCCCTGTCTTATGTCTTATTGTGATAATCACCGATAATGTACATAAAGTGCCCAACATAGTCCCTGGCCCATTGAGGTGCTCAGGAAATGGTAGTTGCTATGGCCCTCACCATCATCACCATCTCCACATATCCATCATGATTATCACTATTATCTCCACCCATTGTTATCATCAGCTTCCTCTTCATGGTCTTCAAAGTCTTTAGTCATTTTTTACAAAAGCTTTAGAGACTTTAATCAAAGCTAATCTTTGTCCTTTTTGGGAATATCACTTTCTGAAAAACAAAAGGTGATCTTTTGTGTGTGTATTCCTTAGAAACCTTTTATTCTGAAATAATTGCATTTCCAGACAGGACCCTCTATTCTGCAATCTGCGGAGTAATTGCTGCAGCCACTGCCATGTTGAAAGGTTTCCAGGGCCGTGCGAATGGAGGAATGCATGAGAGTGAGCACTGCTCTCTCTCCCTCTGGTCCTGGGACTGATTATCTTGTTTGCCTTTAATCACAAATCAACACAAAGATCCTTTGCCGGGCTGTTTACTGCATAGCTGAGCCCGGTGGCACATCCTTTGAAGGTCTGTAGATAAACAGCTGTAGAGAAGGGCACCATGGGGTCATGGAATGAGAAACAGACTCACATTCCCACCTTGGTTTTGTGTCTACTACTGGGCCTCTCTGGGCCTCAGTTTCTTCATCTGCAAAATAACGTTTTTATAACATCTTCCAGGTTTGCTGTGAACATTAAATATAAATTAATGTGTATGAAGAGTGCAACACAGTGCCCTACACAAATTAGGTGGCTGGTCCAATGATTTGGAGGAGGCCGGCAGTGCTTGGACCTCCATAACATTCCACGTTAGGACTCTAGCCCATCCCTCTCCATCACTGTGGGTTATCTTGCCATCAGTGTCCCTTGGTTTCTCCATAGATCAGTGAGTGAGTCAGACCTCCTAGGTTCCCTCATGCCACACACATACCTCTCACTGGGTCTTTTACTTGATTAACACAAAGACAATGTAATTTTCTTCTGAAGATGCTTTGTACCATAAAAACCAATGTGACACGTGGCGACATGGCATCCTAGAATGTAGTACCATAGACACTCTCTGATGTCCTTAGGTCCTCACCTCCAGATACAAAATGAGTATCCGTACTTCCCCTTTGGATGTTCTGAGGGTCCCATGTCATCACATGACCATAACTCCTCATGCCAAGCTGCTGCAGCAGACACTCCACTCATACCGTCTGACAATTTCAGTGTAGCCAGCCCCTCTTCCGACTCTACTTTTTTCCCCTGAGCTTTCTCTGGCCTCTAAAGTCACCTTTGCCCACACATCAGGCAGATCAGCTTTGACAAGAAATGAACATCCCCTGGGCATGGCCCTCAACCAATGATTGACAGGCACTGGTGTATAAATACCCCAGGTCCCTCACTCCTCACGTGGGATAATTCTGTAAACATATCCATTATTGGCTGTTTTCCCTTCCCTACCTCATATCCCCACTCCTCCCATATGTATTTGACTCTTAGATACTACTTGTACCTGAATCCATTCTTGAGGATTTGGTCCTAGGGGATCCAAACAATAAGACTCTAGTCCTCGATGTAGCAGGATCAGCTGCAGGAGGCCTGGCCATCCACTCAACAAGAGCTCACCAAGGCCCTGAGTGAATGAATCGTAAGTGGCCCTTGGAGACTTGGAAACACTCAAATTCAGTGTGATGAGGACTTTGTAGAAGAAAAGGCCTTTTCCAGGGTTGCTGTGAGGACTCAATAAAATAATATGTATGGAATTTCAGGCGCGTCATTGAAATTCACCCACCATCGGGTGAGTGTCTATTGTGTGCTAGGCTCTGGGCTGGCGCAGCAGGGATGCAAAGATGAATAAGACCATCCTCTATGCTTGAGGTACTTGTGGTATATTAGAGGGGATAGAAGCAAGAAAGTCATTTTAGCACAGTGCCATGCATAGGCATGCAGCTGCAGAGGGCGTCATGGGAGCTCCGAGGAGCAAGGCATACGTTCATCAGTAGTTACTATTCTTCCCCTGTGGAGTTGTCTTTGGGGCCTTAGGTCTAGCTCAGGACTTGTCATAGAGTAGGTGCTCAGTGATGTTGGAACTGAACTGGGCAGTGAGTAGGGGAGGAAGAGGCCTCTGACCCCATGATTCCTCTGCCCAGCTGAGAAACACCTTTCTTTTTAGATCTCGGATTTCGGAAAGAAGACCGAAGGGATTGGAACATTTGACGAGGTTTTTTTTTTTTTTTGGTCTTTTATATGGCAGGAAATATTCACATTTCTATTCCAAGGTTTAAAAGCTTTCAGGGGTGGGGTGAGGAGGAGGAAACTGAGCTGCAAGCTATTGTTCATGCTCGGCTGATATTTAATCAGTTTGTCGGGCCGTAATTGAGAATACAGCTCCGATGACACATAAATTTCAAGCGATCAAGCTGAAGCCAGTGAGTCTTCCTCATTATTTATCTTACAGCAGAGATAACCTTTTCATTATTGAAATATAATTGCCAAATGAGATAGTTAATATTAAAACAGAATTAGCAACATGAGCTCAACATTTGGAAAGAAATTTCTAATAGCACTTTTTATGCCTGCAAAATTAAGCGTTCAGTCTGGCTGTAGTGTTAATTGTGGTTGAGGCTGGCAGAGGGACACGTCCCAACTGCCCTGTTGTCTTGCAAGGGGGTTGCCTTGAATCCTCAGGGTAAGTAACATAAATTGATGCCTGTCTGTACCTGAGAAACAGAAAGCTTTGTTTCACCCTAAGTGCAGGTCATTATTGATCTATTCTGTTTAACAATCAAGTGTGGAGTTCTAGGGAAGGGAGATGGGCTATGATGAGTGAGTCAAGGCTGGTGGTGTGGAAGGATACCGAGATAAGTAATGGCCACAGAATACAGGTGCTCACATGCCCGGAGGCCTTCACACCTGTCTTTACCTTTCACCTTTATTCTGGCTCCCCAGTCACTTGGGCTCACCTTTCAAAATGTGACTCGTCCCACTTCCACAAATGCTGACTGCAGAGAAGGCCCCTGGGGGCTCCCTCTGCTTCTAGTGCATCCTTCCAGTCTCACATTCTCATGGTGCACTGATGTTCCCATCTCCTCAATCGCCTTCTCCCAAGACTGTGTCCTTGAGGGTAATAACAAGATCTTATTTATCTCTGTATTCCCCACACCTAGAACAGAACCTATACACAGTAAAGAACACAGTATATACTAGGTGGTTAATAAATACTCACCAATATAATAAAGAAGCAAGAATGGGCCCCCCAAAATGTGCTTTCAGTAAAAAGGAAGGGGAGACTTTCTCTCAGAGAGGGCCTTCTGGAACAGGGACAGTCAGATAGAAATGTGAAAGGTAAGGACAGTGATTTTGCTTGTTACCAGCGGAGCCAGCTGACATGATTACTTAAGGGGATGGCACCTGAGGGGGGTTAGAGGTACAGGAGATGTGCTTTGGAGGGGACAGGCTGTTCTGCTCTGTGACCTCCACTGATAACCATTTTTCCCTCATCCTCTAAGAAGTGAGAGGACAAAGTTTCAGTAAGATGATGCTCAGCCTAGTGTGGCCACACTCCTGGCCTTGCTTCCTACCATGCTGCCTCGCTCTTCATGGCCCCCGGGGACCTAGGGATGGGACTAGCCCTTGGAGAAATGTGCTACCTCCAGTACAAGCAAGTAATGGCACTAAGGTGGAAGACTAGTTTTCAGTGTGCAGGGGGAGTAAGCCATCCGGAAAATGCCTCTGTAGTTTTTGGAGGGAGTTCCCAGAGAAATCCAAGAAATCTGGGGCAGGGGGAGGGTCTGCTCTCTCTGGGCCTCACCTTGCCCCTCTGTAAAATGAGGAGGTTGTACTAGGCCCTCTCTAAAAGTCTTTTCTTTTTAATATACTGGGAATCAAACCAAGGGCCCTCACACATGTTAGATTAGCACTCTACCACCCAGCCACATCTCCAGCCCCTCTTTTTTTATATTTTTAATTTTGAGACAAGGTCTTGCTAAGTCGCCCAGGCTGACCTCAAACTTGTGATCCTCCTGCCTCAGCCTCCCGAATAGCTGGGATTGCAGGCGTGCGCCACTGTGCCTGGTTCTGAAACCATCTTAATCTTTGTCAGCCCTGTCGTTCTAAGACTGCTAATTTGAAAGTCTGGTAAAAACAAAATATCAATGAATAACATGTGGATCAACTTGGTTGAAGTGAATCACCTCCATTCCTCCCTCCCCGCCTGGCTCAAATCACATTTCACATATTAAACCCATTTTGAAAATAAGGGGAGGGGAAGGTCTCCAGGAAGCAAGTAAACCTATTCCGAGTAATCTCTCTGGCCACTCTTTCCTCCTGAGACGAGATAAGCACATTGTTTCAATCAGGCCCAAGTTCCATTTCCTTATCTTAAAACTATCTTCTGCCACATTATAAATAATCAGCTTACTAGTGAACTCAGCCAGGAGAGGAAGAGAGAGAGAGAGAGAGAGAGAGAGAGAGAGAGAGAGAGAGTTTAGTGTCTGGGATAGCGGACAGGGCTTAGACAGCAGCTTTGATCCTGTAAGCAGCCCCAAAAGAGTGAGGTTCCCCCTGTCCCATCAGACCAAGGAGCTGCTATTGACAGGTAAACCTTAGAGTGGCCATATCATTTGTCCTGTGAACCAGACACTTTTCAGAATGAAGGGGATCGCTGTTCATAATTACACTGGGACAACAGGCACAAACCAGAATCAGCCCCGGGTCGACTGGAACATGGTCATCCCAGCTTACCTCCCCCACCCCTAACCCCCACACATGGTAAGGGACCAGGATTTGATTTCAAGGTGGAAGAGTGACTCTGTGTGCTTGAAGCTGTCCCACGGCATTCGGCCAATGGTTTTCCAGCCACAGCTCATATCCCCCCAAGGATGAAGACCATCTTTTCTCCCCAGCAGGATCTACTGCATGATTTAGGGGACCCAGTGCAAAATGAAAATGCAGGGCCGGGCGTGGTGGCGCACGCTTGTAATCCCAGTACTTTGGGAGGCGGAGACCGGAGGATCCGGGTTCACGGCCAGCCTCAGCTCTCTCTCTCTCTCTCTCTCTCTCTCTCTCTCTC
>PVJS01020586.1:0-32426 GCA_004027185.1 Glis glis | reverse complement strand
ACCGGGGATTGAACCCAGGGGCGTTCTACCTCCGCGCTATACCCCCGGCCCTATTTTTTTATACTTTATTTTGAAACCGGGTCTCACGAAGTTGCGGAGGGCCTCATTAGGGAGAGAGAGAGAGAGAGAGAGAGAGAGAGAGAGAGAGAGAGAGACAGGGAGAGAGAGAGCTGAGGCTGGCCGCGAATGTTAAGTAAGTTCTTATGTGAGTATACAAAAAGTTCAGACAACATGAAACAAAACTGAAGGAATTAATGATCTAATCTCCCTTTTTTGTTTTGTTTTGTACTGGGGATTGAGCCCAGGGACACTCTACCTCTGATCTATTCCCCCAACCCTTTTTTTATTTTGACGCAGGGTCTCACTAAGTTGCTGAGATTGGCCTCCAACCTGTGTTCCTCCTATCTCAACTGCATCACGCCCAGCTATAAATAATTTTTTAAAAAATATATTGTACAGTTCCTAATATGTTGTTTAGATCTAGTTTTTCAGCGTTTTTTTTTTTTTTTTTTTCTCTTGTGGTACTGGAGATTAAACGCAGGGACATTCTACCTCTGAGCTACACCCCCAGCCCTATTTTATTTTTATTTTGAAACAGGGTCTCACTAAGTTGTGGAGGGCCTCACTAAGTAGCTGAGGCTGGCCGCGAACCTGCGCTCCTCCTGTCTTGGCCTCCCAAGTACTGGGATTATAGGCATGCAGCACCATGCCCAGCTGATTTATTCAGCTTTCTGGTTATAGAAGGAAGCAGTGTTCACGTCGTCCTCATTAAAAAGAAAAAAGGTAGCCACAGTACTTGGTAGGCTGAGACAGGAAGATCACAGGTTTGTGGACAGCCTCAGCAAGTAGTAAGACTCCCATCAATCTCACAAGACCCTGTTTGTTTCTTTCTCTCTCTCTCTCTCTCTCTCTGTGTGTGTGTGTGTGTGTGTGTGTGTGTGTTACGGGGGATTCAATCCAGGGTAATTCTACCCCCGAGCTACACCCCAAGCCCTATTTTATTTTTATTTTGAAATAGGGTCTCACTAGGTTGATAAGAGTCTCACTACTTGCTGAGGCTGTCCTGGAATCTGTGATCCTCCATTCTCAGCCTCCTAGTACTGGGATTACAGGCGTATGCGGCCAAGCCTTGTCGATCCCGTTTCAAAATAAAAATAAAATAGGGCTGGGGGTGTAGCTTGAGGTAGAATGCCCCTGGGTTCAATCCCTAGTGCCAAAAAAAGGTGGGGCTGGGAATTTATCTTACTAATAGAGTACATGCATGCACAAGGCCATGGGTATATAAAAACTAGAGGTGTTTTTATTTGGGGTACTGGGGATTGAGCCCAGGGGCATTCTACCTCTGAGCTATGCCCCCAGACCTATTTTATTATTGTTTTGAAACAGGGTCTCACTAAGTTGATGAGAGTCTCACTACTTGCTGAGGCTATCCTTGAACTTGCAATCCTCCTTTCTCAGCCTCCCAAGTACTAGGATAACATGCGTGGGCCACCACACCCAGCTAAATAGAAGTGTTCTATAAAAAAAATTACAAAGCAAAAAGCAAGTTAGTGTTTTAATTTCTTTTAAGATAATCAGATAACTTCTTTGGTTGTAGATGGAACAAGAGGCTGAGAGGCGCAGACAACCACAAATAAAGCAAGAGCCAGAATCAGAGGAGGAAGAGGAAGAAAAGCAAGAAAAAGAAGAAAAACGGGAAGAACCCATGGAAGAGGAAGAAGTGCCGGAGCAAAAGCCTTGTCTCAAACCCACTCTAAGGCCTATCAGCTCTGCACCATCTGTTTCCTCTGCCAGTGGCAATGCAACCCCCAATACTCCTGGGGATGAGTCCCCCTGTGGGATTATCATTCCTCATGAAAACTCACCAGATCAACAGCAACCTGAGGAGCATAGGCCAAAAATAGGACTGAGTCTTAAACTGGGTATGTTAGCATTTCCTTCCTTCTTTCCTCCCTCCCCTTGTCTGTATTTTGCTTTAAGGAATAAAATATGTGCTCCTTGGTAGGTAGATAGAAAAGTACTCAAAAATGCCTTTCTAGCTCACGATTGTTTTCATAGTCCTACTAGTGCTCCTATATCTTCTGCTGCCTCGAGTTCTGAGAAGAAGTGAAAAGTTAAATTTTCTAGCACTTGTGAGTAGTGAGTTATTTTTTATAGTTGGGATATTTCTCTGAGATTTGTGGAAGTATATCTTTTACTGCTTCTGAGGGATGGTGGGTTTCAAATGTAACATTGGAAAATTAAGTCATGAGGCTAACATAGTGTTTTTACTATAGGTGCTTCCAATAGCCCTGGTCAACCTAATTCTGTGAAGAGAAAGAAACTACCTGTAGATAGTGTCTTTAACAAATTTGAGGATGAAGACAGTGATGATGTACCTCGAAAAAGGAAACTGGTTCCCTTGGATTATGGTGAAGATGATAAAAATGCTGCTAAAGGCACTGTAAACACTGAAGAAAAGCGCAAACACATTAAGAGTCTCATTGAAAAAATTCCTACAGCCAAACCTGAGCTCTTTGCTTATCCTCTGGATTGGTCTATTGTGGATTCTGTGAGTAGCAAATTGTATGTCACCACGTTATTGGGAGTAATTTAGAATATGGCATATAAACTGACTTCAATTTATTAATGGCAAGTAGGGCTAATTTTGACATCAAATAAATGCCAAAGTTTGGTAATTTGTACTTGGAAAATTCTTCATGCTACTTGAGGTCTTCATAGATTACAAGCTAATAATTGTATATATTGATACATGTGGTCTTGGTTCAACTTGTGAATTGAACATACTATACTTTAGTCTGAAAAATTGTGAGGCTATCCGCTTAAGTGCATAGAGTAAACAGCTATAATTCTTTAATTCATTAAGCATGCTTTGTTTTGCAGATATTGATGGAACGACGAATTAGACCATGGATTAATAAGAAAATCATAGAATATATAGGTGAAGAAGAAGCTACACTAGTTGATTTTGTTTGTTCTAAGGTTTGTCTTTTATTTCCTTCAATCTCAATATTTATTTTATATTTTTAAATGTTAGACACTTTCTAAAAGAACAAGTATTGCAGAGCTCAGTCCTTTAATAGCGTGTGCCACCACTCCTGGCTGAGCCCAGTCCTTTAATAGATTAGTTTCAATTAGTGATCCACCCATTACTGCTTTAATTAACCCTTCCACCCTACTTCAGACTGGTCATACTACATGTTTACAGTGGTAGAGTAAGGGAGGGCAGAATTGTTGGCTACTGCCAATTATGGTCTCCCTTCTTTGAATTTATGTCACCCTCTTGTAAAAGATGGATGCTCTTGAATACAATAGAAGTTTTTTTGCTCAATAGCTTTTCTCATCAACTTCTTTGTGAATCACCCATCCTTTGGAAGAGGAACAGAATAACCCTTTCCATATCATAATTGTGGTCATTGTTTATTTACTGATTACTAAGTTCTTTTTTTTTTTTTTTTGCGGTACCAGGGGTTGAACGCAGGGGCGTTCTACCTCCGCGCTACGCCCCCGGCCCTATTTTTTTTATACTTTATTTTTGAAACCGGGTCTCACGAAGTTGCAGAGGGCCTCACTAAGGAGACAGAGAGAGAGAGAGAGAGAGAGAGAGAGAGAGAGAGAGAGAGACAGGGAGAGAGAGAGCGAGAGCTGAGGCTGGCCACGAACCCGGATCCTCCGGTCTCCGCCTCCCAAAGTACTGGGATTACAAGCATGCCCGGCCTACTAAGTTCTTGGTAGGAACTGTGTTAACATTTTGTAGAATGTTATCTTCAAACCTCCTAATGTCTAAGTCAGTAATGTTATCCTCATTTTATACATGAAGAAACAGATTTAGGGAGAAATTGTGTTTTGTTCATGGTTGTATAATAAGTAACAGTCTTGTCCTCAAAACTTATGTTCTAGCCAGGGAATGGTGGTGTATACCTGTAATCCCAGTGCTTCAGAGGCTGAGACAGGAGGATTGCAGGTTCAAAGCCAGCCTCAGCAACTTAGTGAGACTGTTTCAAAATAAAAAATAAGCTGGGAGTGGTGGTGCATGCTTGTAATCCCAGTACTTGGAAGGCTGAGACAGGAGGATCACAGGTTCGTGGCCAGTCTCAGCTACTTAGTGAGGCCCTCCGCACCATTGTGAGACCCTATTTCAAAGTAAAGAATAAAAAATAGGGCTAGGGGTGTAGCTCAGAGGTAGAATGCCCCTGGGTTCAATCCCCAGTACCAATAAAATAAAATAAGGCTGGGGGTTGTGCTCAGAGTTAGGAAGCCTCTGGGTTCAATCCTCGGTACCTCAAAATAAATATATAAATAAATAAAACCCTTGCTCTTACCAGATATATCATATCCTCCCATTGTAAGACAGTTAATATAAATGGAAGCACCACATTCTTGTGAAGGTATAATTGTGCTATTCTACCTTGACAGTATTTTTCCCCCCCAGTGTTGTGCATTTTAGGCAAGTGCTGCACTGCTGAGCTGCACCATTAGCACTAGGTCTGCTCTTTTAATATAATGAAGAGCAATCTTTGGCTGTCTTTTCCATTTGTTGTTATAAAACTTGTAAGTAAGGTTTGACTTAGATACTATAGTGATCCCAGAATAAAGTTTATGGAATGGTTCCTCAGCCACAAGGAATACCCATGCCAGTGTGAGGGTTTGTACCTTAAAACTTGTTGACTCTTGCTGATTTTTTGTTTCTTTTCAGTGACAGTTATTTGTTTCTTTTAGGTTATGGCTCATAGTTCACCTCAGAGCATTTTAGACGATGTTGCCATGGTAAGTTAGAAATTCATGTTAAATCAATTAACATATGTGTGATCAAACATCTTTCTGAATTTGATTCATTTTCTACATGTGCTGATTTTACAATTTTTTATAGACCCAAATTAAAATTTGAATATGCATTAAAAGAGGTTAAGGCATCCATAGCAAGATATCATAACCTAACATTTAAAAATTAGGGTCCCCCCCCCCATCATCCCCTCCTCCTCTTCTCCCTTTGGTGTTTGTATAAATTTGAATTCCAGATTTATTCCTAAATTTAGAGAGCATTTATTAAGTGCTTATTCATTAAAATAGTGCCAGAAGCACAAATGGTAATAGGTATACAGATAGTGAAACTAATAGTGTATTGCTGTAGTGGAGTATGCACCATTGCAGAGGTGATAAGGCATCTATCTGGTGGTGTTGAGGGGCAGTTTGGGAGAGCATTACAGGGATTACCATCTACATGAAGATGATAGAAATGTTGTATCATTGGTTCAGTAGTGGTTAAAAATCAAATCCCCAATTGTGTTTAACGTGGGATTAGAATCAATGGTTGCATTCATTCAACATTGTGATTTTATGAGAAAAGGAGGGGAAAGAGAATTGATAGGAAAGGTGGGAAAGTCATTGAATGAACTGTATGGTCAATATTAGAAAGAGAAGAAAGTGATACCTGAATACAACTGGTGGTTTGGGTGAATTAAGGATTGGTGGGTTCAGTGAAGTTCTCGCAGGTATGTTGGACTAAAACAACTGGACAGAGGTTATAATTAGAGTAGAGTTTAAGAATGTAAAGCCGGGTGTGGTGGCGCACGCTTGTAATCTCAGTACTTTGGGAGGCGGAGACCGGAGGATCCAGGTTCGCGGCCAGCCTCAGCTCGTCCTCCCTCCCTCCCTCTCTCTCTCTCTCTCTCTCTCTCTCTCTCTCTCTCTCTCTCTCTCTCCCCCTCCCTCCCTCCCTCCTTAGTGAGGCCCTCCACAACTTCGTGAGACCCGGTTTCAAAATAAAGTATAAAAAAAAAATAGGGCCGGGGGCGTAGCGCAGAGGTAGAACGCCCCTCCGTTCATTCCCCGGTACCGCAAAAAAAAAAAAAAGTTTTAAGAATGTAAATGGTGGATCAGGCCTGGCATGGTGGTACACGCCTGTAATCCCAATACTTTAAAGGCTGAGACAGGAGGATGGCAGGTTCAAAACCAGCCTCAGTAACTTACGCTCTTAGCAACTTAGCAAGACCTTGTTTCCAAATAAAAAATAAAATAGGGCTGGGATGTAGCACAAAGGTAGAAGAGTCTTGGGTTTCATCCATAATCCTATAGGAAAAAAATGACAGGTCAGTCCAGATGATGGCAAGCTGCATAGTATGGCAGGGGAAATTTATCTGTGTTGTGACAGGGATTGGAGAAAAATACTGGAACCAGGTGCCAGAGTACTCCTTTAATATGGGGGAAACAATAAGTATTTGCTAGATAACTTCTTTTGGAGTGAAAAAGGTGGTATCTTTTATTTATTTCATTTTATTTTGGTACTGAAGATTGAACCCAGAGGCATTCTACCTCCAAGTTATACTCCCAACCTGATTTTATTTCTTACAGGGTCTCACTAAGTTGTGGAGGGCCTTGCCTAAGTTGCTGAGGGTGGCTTTTTTTTTTTTTTTTTTTTGCGGTACTGGGGATTGAACCCAGGGGCATTCTACCTCCAAACTACACCCTCAGCCAGCCCTTTTTTTTTTTTATTCTTTATTTTGAAGCAGGATCTCACTAAGTTGTGGAGGCCTCACTAAGTGGCTGAGGCTGGCCGTGAACCCGGATCCTCCGGTCTCAGCCTCCCAAGTACTGGGATTACAAGCGTGTGCCACCATGCCTGGCGGGTGGTATATTTCATAAGGATAAAAACAACAAAGATCCAGCAGCCTCTTCTGTGGAGACTATGACACTGAGAGAGGAGAACTTCCTGAGAAGGCTCGTGGAATGCCAGGGTCTCAAGAGGACAAATCAGGGTTTCCATAAAGGTATAAAGATGATGCTGGGCGTGGTGGCAATCCTGGTACTTGGGAGGCTGAGATAGGAGGATCACAAGTTTGAAGCCAGACTCAGCAACTTTGCCCGGCTCTCAGCAACTTAAAGAGACCCTGTTTCCAAATAAAGTAGGGCTGAGGTGTAGCTTGGGGGTTGAATGCAATGCCCCTTGGTTCGGTCCCTAGCATCACAAAAACATGAAACAAGTGGTTAAAGAAGTTGAAAGTGGTCAGTATGAAATGGAACAGGAGCCCAAAAGGCAGAGTGAGAAGGCAGCAATGGGCATGTGTCACAGAGGAAGAAGAAACATTGTGTGAGATACGATAAATGACTGGGGACTCTTGGATTTTGAGCTGTCGCAAGAATGCCAGGGAGCGGCACAGTGGGGTTACTAACAAAAAGGAGCAGGTTTGAGGTCAAGGTTATTTTTGTCCAGGCACTATGTGATGTCAAATGCCAACCTGATGCAGTTGTTTCTAATTCCTTTTCACACTTAATGTGAAAAGTTTATTTCCTCCACAATGCCTAGCCTTAGGAAAGGAGAAATATAAATAGGTCTCTGTCCTTGGGGTGAATTCTGAACTTTCCTTAGCTGCCAGCTTCTCTAAAGGTAATACTCGGGGGAGAGAGAAGGTCAGTGTTTTGGGTCTTGGCAGAATTCCAGGCATAGTCAGTGAAGATTTCATGTGTTAATCCATGTTGAGCTAATGAAATATACTGATTTTTTTTTCAGTGTAATTACTTTAGCTCTATTGTTTTAAAGTATTTTCTGAGCCGGGTGTGGTGGTGCACACTTGTAATCCCAGTACTTGGGAGGCTGAGACAGGAGGATCCGGGTTCGTGGCCAGTCTCAGCTTTGTGCCTCTATTTGTGAAGCATGACTAACATGAATTAGTATTGCAGAATAGTTCTCAAACTAGGTTCCAATGTGACTCATAGAAATCTGATAAAAAATTCCTTAGTTGCCGTGATTAAGAAGTAGAAATTTCTCATAAAAATCAAAATTCTGTCTTTTGAGATTTACATTATGTACTAAGCATTCTTCAAAACACTTAGTACATATTCTTTTATTTCCCACAGTAGTACTTACATGTCCTTCATTTTACAGATGAGAGGGTACCGGGGCTTAGTGAGGTGAAGTAACCCAGCCAGAGGCACATACCTAGTAGGGGTAGATGGGGGATTTGAGCCTAAGTCGTTAAACTAAAGATCTGGTTCTCTACGTTCTCTAATTCCTCTCTAAATTCCTCCCCTAAATTGCCTCTAAGGAAGACCTGGCAACCTAAGGCCACTTTCCATGTAGGCAGATGGTATCCTGGAGCTCAGTCATAGCTGCTGCTTTTAGAAGGAAACAAGACAGTCCATTTCTTCTTACAGCAGCTATGGAGTGGGTGGCCAGATATGTGTGTGGGCTGAGGGCAGGAGTAGTGGTGGAAACATGAGGCTCCTAAGTAGATAGGAAAATATTTTATTCATTTGCCAGTGAAAAAAGACATTTTATTTAGAAGTCTTGTGTACCTTGTAATGATGGTATTCACATATTGTGTTTACTATATTCACTTACTATGTTTCCTGTATTTCAGAGACTGTATTAAATGCTTACAGATAGTATCATTTAATATTTATCTTAGTGTCACACAATAAGTACTTGCTATAAATATTAGATAAGATTGTAAGGTTGTTTGGGAGGGATAAATGAGATGTATATTCTGTAGTAAGTTATTATGTAGTTGTATATTTTCTTCTTCCTAAATTACTGTGGTTTTCATAACAAGCATTTGCTTACTTCCCTTAGAAAGTAGTTTTGCTAGGCATCTTTAAATGTAGTATCTGCATAGTTAAAAGAAGAAACACCTTTTTGGATCAAAAAAGTGGTGTTGTGTTAGTGTTCAGTAAGCCAGTAAAATTTGCCAAATGATTTGCGGGGGCAGTTTGCATGTACTTTTTTTTTTTTTCTTGTGGTACTGGAGATTGAACTCAGAGTTATTCTGCCTCTGAGCTACACCCTCAGCCCTATTTTATTTGTTTAGTTTGAAACAAGGTCTAAGTTACCGGGGGGGGGGGCTCACTAAGCTGCTGAGGCTGACCTCAAACTTGGAACAACCTCCTGTCTTCCCAAGTACTGGGATTACAGGCATGCTCCACCATGTCCAGAGCATGTATGTTTTAATACATTTCTCATACTACATTAATTTTCTTTAAGTCATCTTACTGAAAGTAAATGGTCTTTGGTGGATAAAATAATTTTTTACTTAAGTCATTGTTGTGAGATGCTGATGATTACATATGTTACTGTTTTTTTCTTTTGTAGGTACTTGATGAAGAAGCAGAAGTTTTTATAGTGAAAATGTGGAGATTATTGATATATGAAACAGAAGCCAAGAAAATTGGTCTTGTGAAGTAAAACTTTTTACATAGTGTTCCATTTCAGATTTCTTCTTTCCCACTCTTCAAAGGACTTTGAATTTTTCTTTGTCTTCAACGACATTTGTGAGATCTGTAATTTTTTTTAATGTAGAAAATGTGAATTTTTTGTCCTCTAATTTGTTGATGTCCTGTGTACTCCCTTGGTTGTAAAGTCATCTGAATCCTTGGTTCTCTTTATACTCGCCAGGTACAAATTACTGGTAGTTTTATAAGCTGCAGCTACTGCACACAGCCTGATATAATCTTGTTCTGCTGATTGTTTCTTGTAAATATTAAAACGACTCCCCACTTCTTTTGCAGAGTTCCACTTAATGAACTGTACTGTATAGGAACCAACATGAGTGATTTTAGTTGAAAGAATACCAGTCATATCTATTACCACTTCATCTCCCTTTGATCAAAAATGGCAAGCCCTCAAGGTGTGGAATTTAAAATTCGAATGCAAAAAATTAGCAGACAATCCATTCTTACTGTATCTGTATGAATGTGTTTGTGTGAATGTATGTGTAAAAGTCTGTCTTTTCCCCAATTTGCTTTGGTGGCCTCCCTTAAACATTTCCTAATTGAACAATAGAATCATAAAAGGAAACATATTGTGCCAATCTAAATTTCTAGTATATTAGTTTCCCAGAGCATGGTATTCTGTGGTGAACTACAGTCTGCTCTCAGGGTGGGGGTTCGCTGTTGATATTTGGCTGCTTCAGCTTCTCTTGTAAAGGAATGTGGATCATAGTGATTTCCCCCATCTCCCTAATTTCATTGCTCAGAAATGAGGCAGATTCTAAAATTCCTGAGTTTTATTTAACCCATTCTGTCCCATCATCCTAGATGTGTGGAACACCTATAGAAACCTAAATTGAGGAACAAATGCGCCATTTATGGTAACTTGGAAATAGTATTTGAATATTTATTACTTTCATAGAATTGTAAACTTGGGACTTAATGGGTAAATATATTTTTGCACTAACTGGTCCTTAGTTAAATTTTGGTGTGCCCCTTTGTTTGGGGGGGGGTCTTCATTCCAAAAGGAAAAGTGAACAACAAAGTCACCCTTTTAAAAGTAGAAGGGGCTGAGGGTGAGGCTCAGTTGGTAGAGTTCATGTTTCTCATGCGAGAGACTGAACTCTGGCACCAAGAAACAAAAGTAAAAACAACAGATAAAATTAGGCAACTTTACAAACTAGGAGAATTTAACAAAATGTAATAGGAATTCAGCTTAGTAATTTACAAAGTTTACATCTTATTTCCAAAGATAAAGCAAATCATTCAAGGCAGTTATCAACCACTAATTTTTGGTTCTTCTTATCAACATTTAAAACATATGATATGGTCAGAGATATACCTGGGCTTTTTAATTGTAGATCAGAATATCACCAGGGAGCAAAGTTTACCTGAAAATGTTACAGTTCTCAACACAAATTAGGTGCAGCTTTACCCATGTCTGTTTATTTAAAAGAAAGACAAAGATTGGCCTGTTAAAAAAGTGTAACTGAGCTTGAGTTACTAACCTTTTTACATCTCAAGAGGAGAGGACATTTGAAAACACTGTTCTTAACATTGAACCATGATATGGCTTCATTATGTAAATATTTCAAATATTAAAAATGTATATATTTGATCTTGGGGACTCATTCTTTCGGAGTCTTGTAAATAAATGTCATCATGTTGTAATTGTAGTGCATACCAGAAAATTTAACTTGAAAATATGGGTTGAATTTTTTAATGGACTTGATTTTTATGACTTGGTATCAGAAGGTCAAAGAGGCCATTTTCTGTAATTTTGTTTTAATCTACTCGACATCTATGGAAATACCTCTTATGTAATGGTAAAATATTTAAAAATTTGTTTTTTTAAGGGAAAATTCATTTGATATGCTCCGTGCAATTTGCATATTTACTAACCTTTTCTGAGATTCATCCTCCCCCCACCATCCTAAGACTTTCTTCAAGCAGCTTGTTTTGCCTCTCTTAACATACTGCACAGTTGATGCTTCTAAGGCACCATGTTAGGGTTTTTTTTAAACTTCAGTTTTAGAATTAAAGTTTGTTTAGGTAGATTTAATTTACCTTCTTGTCTTTCTCTTTCAACTATGCTTATCTTAAAGGACCCCTCAGAAAACTAACGATGTCATTTATCTGAAACCCATATGAGTCTTTATACTGCATAACCCCCTCAGTGAGGTTTATGGCAGGAACCCAAAATTCATATATTAACTTTTCCTCAGCAGAACAAGAATGGTCTAGTGAGTGCTGGGTAAAGAACATTAAATTCATGGTATAATTAATGCCATTTCAAACAAGTTTTGCCATTAAGCTTCATAAAACCTTTAGGTTTTTGGAGTTTGTTGTTTTCCAGAACTGCATATCGAGAATGAATTCAACATGTATAAAGTGGCATATTTTAGTGTCTGGGAAAATATATGTAAGATATTTCTATTAAACTCCTTGAATTTTCTGTGTTGTGTTTACCATTAGCCTATAAGTTAATTTCAGTTTGGAAACTATAATTCACATTGCCCATTCAAGTTGTTCTAAAACTACATGAGAATCTTAATAACCATTCTTGATTTAGAAAACTAAATTGCTTTTTCCTCATTTGACCTTAAAAATAACTGTAGGTATGTACATCTGTTTACGAGGAGGAACGGTAAGTAAAAAGTTTGAAGTAGTTTTTCCTCAAATTTTAATGTGCACTTCAATCACCTGGGGAATTTTGTTAAACGTCAGATCTCTGATTAAGTAGGCCTAGGTGAGCCTGAGATTGTGCAACTCCTGGTGAGACCAGTGCCACTGATCCAAGGATTACACTTTGGTTAGCACTTTAAGATAATACTCAGTATTATTTTATTCTAACAGACTACACAAATGCAACTTATCAAGTAGATTTAAAAAAAGCATATTAAGGCAAATATGCTTATATGTTCTCATGAAAATAATCTTTCCATGTGATGCCTGAGAACAACCCTAATCTAGACTTTATCCCAGCCAGTTCTGGAAAATATCCTTAGATAATTTTGTTACTTAGAATTTTATCATAGTGCTTCCCTATATACTATATAATAGTATAAGCTAGTAATAATTTTTCAGAGAGTGCTGTTTCAAGAATTATTCAGGCATGAATACCAGCTCTGATGGACAAATTGAGAAAACATTGAGCTTGAGAGCCGGATTAAACTAAACACTGTATCATTTTTTTTTCCTCCTTTCATACCTAGGGCAAAATTTTGTAATGCAAATAAATGTAAGCAGGTATACAATGTTTATATAGGGTTTATTTACCCAACTCTGTCTAGTAAGTTCTATGAATGTTCCCATTTAATACTTTGTCACACTTTTTCTGGGTTGTATTTCATCTTTCTGTTAACAGTATGAAATTGAAATAATTTTGCTCAGCAAAAGATGACGTTGACTTGTGGATGCTGCTGGAGATAGAATAGTATGAGATGGAATCCCCAACAAGCAAAGAAACAAAGAAATGCATATTATATCCAGGAGCTGTTAATATTACATTCATACTATAGACCAAAGTAAGCTTATAGGGTTTTTTTAATAAACTGGTAGCTTTTGGGGAAATATTATTGTAAATTATTGAAATATTTATGTTAATTTGCATTTGCTTGCCTTTTCATCTTTGATTCTTTTTATTTCATTTTATTACTTGAGTCATAAAGGCCAAATTAGGAATGACAGAACATAATGCTTAGGAAAAAGATACTTTCTATAAACAAAAATGAATAAAAGTTCTTTTCAAGCCATGTTGTTTGAATTAAATGACACTAAGAGTCTGTCTACTTATTAGTTGGATTGATCACTTAGATTCTTGGCCACAGGATGGGAGCTGAATTGATGTAATCATTGAAACTCATGGTCTTAAAGTCACAACCATTTTTGTCTTAATAGATACTCTTACTATGATTTAACCTATTAAAATTTCTCTTGCAGTTATATATAGAGAGTGAACAGTTTTGTGCCCTTCTGCTATTCATGTGATGAGCTTAAGTGGAGGTGATACATAAGGTCCCTCAAGTAGTTAACCATCTGATGGGGGGGGTGGATCAATCCAGTTGTTTGTTGTACTTTTTGTATGTTATGTGCTAAAATCACCGTGTATATGTAGCTAATGGCTACCACATTGGGCAGCTTAGATTATAGATGATTATCATGATTGCAGAAAGTTATATTGGTAAATGCTGATCTGTATGCTAAGAGACCTGAAGGGGCAAAGTGCTTGTCAATAAAATATCAGCATAGAATAAAGGCATTTTTAGCAAATTTTTGTTGAAATAAAGATATTATGAATTTAAGAATAGTTATAAACAATACTTTTCTTTTTTGTTTTTATAACCAAAGGAAAAACTGGTGATAACATTCTAGTTTCCAGAAACTCTGAAGGTTAGTTTTTTTCTGTCAGTTTACAGTGTTGGTAAAAGTACTTAGGTGAAGGCTTGACTGGTTTTTACTGTGGGTGGAAAAGCTGTAAATATTAAATTTTCGGTTCAGTTTATTGAGGCAAGTTTCAGAATAAGGGGATCCAGGTTCTTGGTTAAAAAGGAAATTAGAAGTCGGGCGTGGTGGCACACACTTGTAATCCCAGTACTTGGGAGGCTGAGACAGGAGGATCCGGGTTCGCGGCCAACCTCAGCTACTTAGGCCTCCACAACTTAGGGAGACCCTGTTTCAAAATAATGAATAAAAAATAGGGCTGGGGGTGTAGCCCAGAGGTAAAATGCCCCTGGGTTCAATCCCTGGTACCGCAAAAAAAAAAAAAAAGGAAATTAGATGTGGTAAAACAGTGACATATTTAGAACCTTAGGCTAGAAATAAAAGAGGAAGAGGCCGGGTGTGGTGGCACACTCTTCTAATCCCAGCTGCTGGGAGTGAGGGGGTTGGTTGCAAGTTGGAGGCCAGCCCAGGCAATTGGGACCCTGTCTCAAAGTAAAAAAAAAAGAAGGGCTGAGAATGAAGCTCAGTGGTAGAGCACTTGCCTAGCATCTGTAGGCCCTGGGCTCAATCCTCAGTATAGCAAAAGACACACTAGAAGTTATTAGATACATTCTCCGCAGTCTAGCTCTTCAGTTTATGACCACACTCATTTTAAAATTGTTTTTCAGCCAGGTATGGTGGTACAACACCTGTACTCCCTATACTTGAGATGCTGAGACAGCATTGCAGATTTGAGGACAGCCTCAGCAACTTAGACTCTCAGCAACCTATTGAGACCCTGTTTCAAAACAAAAAAAAAGGGCTGGGGGTATAGCTTGGAGACAGAAAGCACCTGGGCTCAATTCCTGTGTGCCCCCCCCATTCTGCTATCCATAGGTAAAGATAGTCCATGTATCATATCCTGAAGAATTCCCCTCACCCCACTTGCTCTCTTTTAAAACTACAGTATAGTTTCTTATGCCTCACTCAGGTATTTCCATTTTCTTTCCCTAGTTGTTTTAAAGAACACCACAGCTGGTGTGGTGGCTCACACTTGTAATCCCAGTACTTGGGAGGCTGAGACTGGAGGATCCGGGTTCTGGGCCAGCCTCAGCCACTTAGGCCCTCTACAACTTAGTGAGACCCTGTTTCAAAATGAAGAATAAAAAATAGGGCTGGGGGTGTACCTCAAAGGCAGAATTCCCCTGGGTTCAATCTCCAGTACCACCACCACCACAACAAAAAAGTTAAGTCTCTCTCAACCTGTTTTGTACCTCGCCATTCCACTGATGGCTGGTGAGACGCTGGCTTTGTAAGAGGCTAAATGCTGATTTATCTCTTAGCACTGTACATTTGCTGTGTGTTTGGAACTCTTTGCTTGTGTGTAGAATATCACTTTTACCTTGTTCTAGTCTCTCAATTTCTCGCTGAGTGCATCCTGGCTGTTTATATTCCTAAAAAGATGAAGAAATATAGGAAACGGGGACGGGGGAATCTAATCCAATTATTCAAAGTCACTTCACATTTTTATATTAATGCCTTTTTCCTTTTTGCAAGAATGTTTTGACATGAAGTGTAAATACATTTAATGTCTTTAACAAAATTTTCTCTTGGACATAACTTTCATGAGTAATATTAATGTCACTAAGTGGGCAAACCATAATTTATTGTAGGACATTTGGCTTTCCAGTTTTTGCCATGTCAATACTCCATGAACATCCTTGTATGGTATTATGTATTGAGATTGTTTCTAAGACTATATATATATATATATATGTTTTTGTGGGTTTTTTTGCGGTACTGGGGAATGAACCCAGGGGCATTTTACCTCTGAGCTACACCCCCAGCCCTATTTTTATTCTTTATTTTGAAACAGAGTCTCACTAAGTTGCGGAGGGCCTCACTAAGTTGCTGAGGCTGGTGGCGAATCTATGATCCTCCTATCTCAGCCTCCCAAGTACTGGGATTACAAACGTGTCTTAAGACTATAGTCTATAAGACTATATTTTAAGACATTCTATTCATAACAAATTACAGTCAAAGAGATGGAGATCATAAGTAGATGGGTTTTATGTTCAACAAATGCATTGAACTGTTAAATATGTTAAGCACTGTTCTTAGCACTTTTGATATATAAGTGAACAAACCAGCAAAATCCCAATACCTTTATGAAATTTGAGGAGTGGACAGAAAAGAATTAGAAGCTTGGCATGGTGTCACAGGCCTGTAATTCCAGTACTTGGTAGGCTGAGACAGGAGGATCACAGGTTCTAGGACAGCCTCAGCAAGTAGTGAGACAACCTAGTGAGACTTTCAAAATTTAAAAATAGGAGGCCGGGCGTGGTGGCGCACGCTTGTAATCCCAGTACTTTGGGAGGTGGAGACCGGAGGATCCGAGTTCGCGGCCAGCCTCAGCTCTCTCGCTCTCTCTCCCTCTCTCTCTCTCTCCTTAGGCCCTCTGCAACTTCATGAGACCCGGTTTCAAAATAAAGTATAAAAAATAGGGCCGGGGGCGTAGCGCTGAGGTAGAACGCCCCTGCGTTCAATCCCCGGTACAGAAAAAAAAAAATTTAAAAATAGGACTGGAGGTTTTCCTTGGAGCTAGAATGTCCCCAGATTCAATCTCCAGTACCACATACACAAAAGAATTATAAGATAGCCCTTTTTAAATTTTGGTGGTACTGGGGTTTGAACCCCAGGATATTCTATGAGCCACATGCCCGACCCTATTTTGAAACCATCTAAATTGTCGAGGGGACTGGCCTTGAACACGTGATCCTCCTGTCTCAGCCTCCCAAGTACTGGGATTACAGGCCCAACCCACCATATCTGGCCAAAGATAGCCTTTTAAAATTTTTTTCAACTCACCTACTTGTCTTTCCCTTGTTAAAGGAAAACATCACTGCTGTTCTTAAGAAGCTATATGTGTGTAAAAACTATAGAAATATGCTGATGCATTGGAGAATTGAGAGGGGGGAGCAGGAAGAGGAGCAGGATTGGGGATCGATATTCTGGAAGGTGAAGGGATTTCTTGGGAGAGAAATTTAAAAGAAACTTTGGAAAAATGCCATTTGGTGGTCCACTCCTGTAATCCTAGCACTTGGGAGGCTGAGAAAGGATCACAGATTGAGGCCAATGTGTGGTTACTTAGATCTGGCTGGTCTGAGGTAGGATGTTCCTGGGTTCAATCCCCAGTACCAAAGAAGAAAAATGCCATTTGGTAGATACTATGTATCATTGTCATTTTTAGTTTTCTGATTACCTGCAGTTTGAACATTTCTCCATTCACCTTTGGCTTAATATGGCAGCAGTCATAATTTACTTTTATCTTTGAGATGAATGTATGTGTGACATGCTGCTTCAAGTGTTACTTGGTACTGTCTTTATGACAATCAGACAGATAAGTGAGCAACCCACCGCAAACCAGATATTAGATTTTGGGGTTAGAAATATACGTTTTCTGCTCTCTAGAAGCTTACCATTTAGAAGTACAGTGGTAGCCAGGCGTGGTGGCACATGCTTGTAATCCCAGTACTTGGGAGGCGGAGACCGGAGGACCTGGGTTCGCGGCCAGCCTCAGCTACAAAGTGAGGCCCTCCGCAACTTCGTGAGACACGGTTTCAAAATAAAGGATAAAAAATGGGGCCGGGGGTGTAGCTCGGAGGTAGAATGCCCCTGGGTTCAATCTCCGTACCGCAAAAAAAAAAAAAAAGTACAGTGGTTCTCAAACGTGGACCCCTTAAGTCCAGGAATGACAGGATGATGAGGTTCTCTCCACCCACCCTAAATTTTTATTTCATTGGGTGGAGGGAGAGGGCACTGATTTTTACAATTTTAACTAGCCTCTTCTCATAGTGTTGGTTCGCATTTTGAAAAAGAGGTACTATAGAGAAATCTGAGATGTTGGATTGGGGCCGTAGACTGGGCCCCGACCTCGGCTCGTGGACAGCCTGGGGCCCACGCCCGCACGCTGAGCCGGTGGCTCCAGGCAGCCCGCGAGCTCGGCTGCACGCAGGGATCCCCTCCGCGGTCGGCGCCTCGGCCGGAAGCCCCTCTCCCCGCCGGCCGCCAACGCCCCCGGGGCCGGAAGTGACGACACGGCGAGGCCGCTGGGGCGGGGCTTGGGGCGGCTGCTCTGAGGGCCGCGACTTCACATCGGAAACAAAACAGCGGCTGCCGGGGAAGGAAGCTCGGCGGCGGCGGGCCGCGGCGGCGGGCAGGGCAAGGTGCGTGAGCCGGGGCGTGGGGAGGACGACGGCGCCCTGACGCGGCGCGGGCCCCGGCGGCCGCAGACGGCCGGGCCGCGGAGCCGGTGTCCTCGAGGCTGAGGGGCGGGGCGCGGCCGGGTGGGACCGCGGAGCCCCGCGTGGGAATCGAGGGGCGGCCCGTTTTCGGGGTCCGGAGGCGGCGCGCGGCCGGGTGGGGGGAGGCCCCTGCGAGCCGCGGTCTGGAAAGGCTGGCCTCCCGGAGACATCTCGGGGCGCAGGTGTCCGGGGCCCGAGCTGACCGCCTTCACTGGAGGGGAGCAGGAGAAAGAGGAAGCGCCCGGGGCTGGGTCGGCTTGAGCAACTGTTGGAACTCGCGACTCAAGCCCTGAGTGTGTCCTTGTCCAGAAACGAGCGGCGCTCAGGGCTAAGTCCCCAAGTCTCACTTGCCACTAGGGAGACGGGTCTAGTGCTTTTTTCGTGGTCGGGACTGTCACGATCATGTGTGTCCAATGCTTGCGTGTATCTTCAGTATTTGCTTTTTCTTCCCTCTCACATTCTTTTTAAACGTGTGGCACCATTGTGATCAGAGCTTTGCTTATTAGGCATATCAATCTGGCAGTGGAGGCTGGAATGGCTAAGAGAATTGAGGTGACTTTTGCATAATTCAGGTGATATAATGAGAGTTGGATCCGCCGTGTTGGCAGAAGCTGAGAAGAAACCTGAAAGGACATGGCAGTCAGTTGAGGAGCAAGAAATACTGTAAAGTTGACCGGGAGGGTTTAAGAGGATGGGAGAGACTGTCTCAGAAATAAGGAAGTTAGGAAGAAAGAACTAAAGAGGAGAAGGGCCAGGAAGTGGTTTGGAAGTATCACTTTTGAAACGTCAGCAGGTGAAAATGTCCTATGTCCAGGACTGTAACTGTAAACATGAGTCACTTAAATAGTTTTACCAGTTGATGTTGGGATAGTAAAGGATATGCTTAAGGGAGGAAGGACAAGAGGAGGCCAAGGACAGGCACTTTGTAACATTTATAATGAGCTGAGGAACAAGGGCGAGGAGGCAGCTGAGGAGAATGAGTGTGGTAGGAGGAGAACCACTTTAGCAACCTGTCAGAAAAAGCTGAGGAAAGCTTGGTGTGGTGGTACACGCTTGTAATCCCAGTACTTGGGAGGCTGAGACTGGAGGATTGCAGGTTCAAAGCCAGCCTCGGCAACTTAGCGAGGCTCTCAGAAACCCAGTGAAAGCCTGTTTCCAAATACGAAATAAAATCGGGCTGGGAGTGTAGCTCTGGGTTCAATCCCCGGTACCAAAAAAAAGCCGAGGAAGGAAGGCTAGCTAGGGGAAGAACATATTGTCAGGGATTTTGAGTGTTAGGCCTGGTGTATCAGAAATAACTGAAAATTTAGAGCAGCACCGTGCAGTAGAAATATAATGTTAGCCACAAATGTTAATCTTAAATTATCTAATAAACACACTTTTTTTTTGTGGTACTGGGGATTGAACCCAGGGGCATTCTCCATTTGAGCTACATCTCCAGCCCTATTTTGTATTCTTTATTTTGAAATAGGGTCTCACTAAGTTGCAGAGGGTCTCACTAAGTAGCTGAGCCCGGCTCCGAACCTGCGATCCTCCTGTCTCAGCCTCCCAAGTACTGGGATTACAAGTGTGCACCACCATGCCTGGCAATAAACACATTTTTTTTTTCGGTACTGGGGATGGAACCCAGGGCATTCTACCTCTGAGCTACACCCCCAGCCCTATTTTTATTCTTTTACTTTGAAACAGGGTCTCACTAAATTGCGGAGGCCCTCACTAAGTAGCTGAAGCTGGCTGCAAACTTGTGATCCTCCTGTCTCAGCCTCCCAAGAACTGGGATTAAATACGTGTGCCACCACGCCCGGCTTAATAAACACATTTTTATTTTTATTTATTTATTTATTTTTGTGGTACCGGGGATTGAACCCAGGGGCATTCTACCTTCGAGCTAAACCCCTAGCCCGTTTTTTTTATTCTTTATTTTGAAACAGGGTCTCACTGAGTTGCAGAGGGCCTTACTAAGTAGCTGAGGCTGGCTGTGAACCTGGATCCTCCGGTCTCAGCCTCCCAAGTACTGGGATTACAAGCGTGTGCCACCACGCCCGGCAATAAACACATTTTTAAAGGTAACAAGTAACAGACAAAATTAATTTGAATGATATTTTTATTTAACCCAATATATCTAATTTTTATTTCAACATCTAATCAGTAGAAACATTTACTTGTCTTTTTCTCTAGATAGCTCCTTAAGTAAACAGAAGCTATATCTGATTCCATAGTGTCCCCAGCACTTATCACACTGCCTGGTTATGTAGAAGAAACCAAATAAATGCTGATTAAAGAGTATTAATACAGCCAGGCATGGTGGCACATGCTTGTAATCCCAGTCCTTGGGAGGCTGAGACAGGAGGATCACAAGTTCGGAGCCAGCGTCAGCAACTTAGGCTCTCAGCAATTTAGCAAGATCCTGTTTCCAATAAAAAATAAAATAGTTCTGGGAGTATAGCCTGGAGGGGTTCCATCCCCAGTACTACACACACACACACACAAAAAAAAAACAAAACAATAGTATTAATGCTTAGCGGGGCACAGGCCTGTAAACCCAGCTACACATGAAGCTGAAGCAGGAGGAGCCAAGTTTGAGGCCAGCTTGGGCAACTTAGTGAGAACCTGTCTCAAAATAAAAAAAAAATTCAAAGGCTGGGGATGCATCTCAGTGGTAGAGTACTTGCATAGCATATGCAAGGCCCTGGGTTCAATCCCCAGCACTGCCAAAAAAGAAAGAATTTTTTTTTTTTTGCGGTATGGGGGATTGAACGCAGGGGCGTTCTACCTCCGCGCTACGCCCCCGGCCCTATTTTTTATACTTTATTTTGAAACCGTGTCTCACGAAGTTGCGGAGGGCCTCACTAAGGAGAGGGAGGGAGGGAGGGAGGGAGGGGGGGAGAGAGAGAGAGAGAGAGAGAGAGAGGAAGAGAGAGAGAGGAGAGCACGCGCGCGCGCGCTGAGGCTGGCCAGGAACCCGGATCCTCCAGTCTCCGCCTCCCAAAGTACTGGGATTACAAGCATGCGCCACCACGCCCAGCAAAGAAAAAGTTTTAATGTTTGTTTTTCACAGTGCTTTGAGTAGTTCCTTGTTTAGGTTCATCCAAAACAAAATAATGCAGGGAACACTGCACATGATCAGATATTTACAAATTAATTAGATGTGAGAAATCATTTTTTGCCAGGTGTGGTGGTGCACAGTTGTAATCCCAGTACTTGGAGGCTGAGACAGGAGGATCGCAGGTTCATGGCCATCCTCAGCTACTTAGTGAAACCCTGTTTCAGAAAAAAAAGAATAAAAAATAGGGCTGGGGGTGTAGCTTGGAGGTAGAATGTCCCTGGGTTCTATCCCTAGTACCATAAAAAAAATAATTTTTTTCATTAAAATTAGTTATATTCTCTCCATTCCCATGGAATATTTGAGACAATGACTTGGAGGTAATCATAGCTCCATTACAGAGTTATTGAGATTAAATAATTTTTTGAAAAAGAGTATTTATTTATTTATTTATTTATTTGGTACAGGAGATTGAACCCAGGGGACTTCTACTTCCAAGCTACAACCCCAGCCCTTTTTTATTGTTTGTTTTGAAACGGTCTCACTAGGTTGCTGAGAGTCTCACTACTTGCTGAGGCTGTCCTCCTGTCTCAGCCTCCCAAGTACTAGGATTACAGGCCTGTGCCACCATGCCCAGCTAAAAAGAGTCTTTATAATTAAGAGTGTAAGCCAATCATGGTAGCATGCACCTGTAGTCCCAGCTACTCACAAGATTGAGGCAGGAGGATCGTTTTTGCCCAGTAGTTTGTGACCAGTCTGGGCAATATAATGAGAACCTGTCTAAAAGGAGTGAATCATACAGGACTATAGTCCTATATTCACAATTCTGGAATCAGAACATCTTTGAAGCCAGGCATGATGTCACATGCTTATAATCCCAGTATTTGGGAGGATGAGACAGGAGGATCGCAGGTTTGTGGCCAGCCTCAGCTATTTAGACCCAGTTTAAAAAAAAAAAAGAATAAAAAAATAGGGCTGGGGGTGTAGCTTGGAGGTAGAATGCCCCTGGGTTCAGTCTCTAGTTCTGCAAAAAAAAAAAAAAAAAAAAAAAACCCAACTCTGAAAACCAAAAGGTGTTTCATAACTACTTTGACAGCAAATTCTCACCTGAACCTATTTATAGTCTTTATTTTATGTACCTTAAGACTGTTCATATGTTTCACTGTAGACTTAACAATGTGCTTGATTTTATAATTCTGAGACCCTGTGGGGACACTATATGTTATTTGCATCATGTTATTTTTACAGAATCCAAAAACTCTGGATTGTAAACACATTTAGTCCTAAGGGTTTCAGATAAGGGATTCTGGGCCGGGCGTGGTGGCGCACGCTTGTAATCCCAGTACTTTGGGAGGCAGAGACCAGAGGATCCGGGTTCGCGGCCAGCCTCAGCTCTCGCTCTCTCTCCCCTGTCTTTCTCCCTCTCTCTCTCTCTCTCCTTAGTGAGGCCCTCCGCAACTTCGTGAGACCCGGTTTCAAAATAAAGCATAAAAAATAGGGCCAGGGGCGTAGCGCTGAGGTAGAATGCCCCTGCGTTCAATCCCCGGTACCACAAAAAAAAAAAAAAAAAAAGATAAGGGATTCTGGGCTTGTCTTAGTTCATCTTCATGGCACCCTTTGAGCCAGCATTACCATTATTTTAAAACAAGTTGCTACAGTAACTCTACATAGCATACCTCCCCCAAACTCAGCAGCTTAGAGCGTTTATTCCCACTTAAGGCTCTGCTTCAAGGTGTAGGAGTATGGATCAGCTGGGACCATTCTGATCTCTTATTCTGGGGCCCAGACTAAAGGGGCAGGGGTTATCCATGGTAAGCTCTTCACAAGGTAACTGAAGGACAAAAAGGCAAGTCCAACTACACGAGCATAGGTCAAGTGTCTGCTTGTGCCTCGTGTGCTAAGATCCTGTTGACCAAAGCAAGTTATCATCTGTGCTGAAAGGCTTACTTAGCACAGGGAGTAGCCTGTGCCCACCATGAGGCCAGAGCAAGTCACAAAATTAAGCCAGCATTACTGGGGAGGAGTGCAGTGGTCCGTTGATATCCTTGGGATTGGTTCCAGGACCACTGCAGATAGCAAAGCCCGAGAATGCTCGAGTGCTTATATAAAATGGTGTAGTATTCGCATATAACCTACACACGTCTTCCTGTATGCTTTAAATCATCTCTAGATTATACCTAATACAATGCAAATGCTATGTTAATAGTTGTATTGTTTAGGGAATATTGACAAGGGGAAAAGTCAGTACATCTTCAGTACCGACACAATTCTTTTTTTTTTTTTTTGGCCAAATATTTTTTTTATCTGTGGTTGATTGAATCTGAGGATGGTGAATTCAAGGATATGGAGGGCTTACTATATAGCCCTCCCTTGGGGATGCTGGGGAAAGAGTGAATATTTGGCGATTAATAATCCAGTCTACCACAGATGGTCCACGGGGTGGAGTGGGATGAAAGGAGGGAAAGAAAAGTCACAAAATAGGATGTATCACTATTTTTGCTCTTTTTAGGATTTTAAAAAACTCTCTTGTAGGAGTAGGAAATTATTTGCTCCTAATCTTTTAAAAATCTGAAGAGTCCAGGTTGTATTCCTAAAGGTTTTTTTTATGGGGTATGTGTGTGTGGGGGGGTACTAGGGATTGAACCCAGAGGTATTCTATGCCTCCTAAGGTTTTTTGTTTTGTTTTGGTGGTACTGGGAATTGAACCCAGAGGCATTCTACCTCTGAGCTACACCCCCAGCCTTTTTATTTTTTTGTTTGCAAATAGGGTCTTACTAGACTGTTGAGAGTCTTACTACATTGCCGAGGCTGTCCTCAAACCTGTGAACCTCCTGTCTGAGCCTCCCAAGTACTGGGATTATAGGCATACACCACCACACCCAGCTAACTCTTAAAGTTTTTAATTAATTTTAAGTTATCTTTTAGTAATTTCAATGCATTTTAAAGTTTGGTTACATTTATTGTTGGATGTGAACGATCAACACTTGGGCTACCTGTGAGGAAAAAGTTGTCAATGTGACGCCAAAGCTGATTAAATACTTTTTCTGGAAAAGAATAAATCACAAGCTTATTTGGTCCTTGAAAACTTTTTAGCATCACAATGCAGATGCAGCAAAAATTACTTTTAGCAGTTTTCTAAGTAAAAGAGAAACTATACAAGTGGCTCAGAGACATTAAAGTAGGCACAAGCAGAAGCTCACAAAGAAGTCTCATGAAGATATTTTTGTAGAGAATCGATTTTATGTTTAATCTCTGAGGGTGAGGAAAGAAAATGGTATCAATAATGATGTTCTATAGTAGCTCGAGGTTTAGTTGTTACCTTGCGATGTAGTGAGAGGGAAAAATGTACTTTCCTGTGGGTGCATCTTTGAGTGGGATTTTTAACAAACTTATTTTGAGCTTCTAAACGTTGCTTCGGTGATACTTTATGACATGCCCATGGGTAGGGAAGCTTTCTAGTTGGACAGACTTTTCTGTGGAGGACATCTAAGCTTTGAGATTTTCCGTAGCTCTCCTGGGGCTTTTTTGGTCTTTTTGTATAAAAGAGAAATTCTAGTTGCTTATCAGAGAATGATTCTTTTTCCCCCCTTTGTCTGATTGAGCAAGTGTCTTTAGAGAAAGGGAATAGATGGTAGTGAATTCAAGCGTTGTGCTCTGTCAGCCTTCAGCAGGTGGCCAGAGAAGAAAGCACCAAGATTTACTTCTGTCCCTCCTCCAGCTCCCTCTGCCATCCAGGTCACGTGAAAGAGCCACCCTTCCCAGCTCCTATCTTTTTGTGTTCAGAGGGCTCAGCTGAGAGTGTTATAAATCTAAGTGTGTCTTTTGCCACGCTGCCCAAACAGTGGGGTCTTTGACCTTCTTCATGCAGCCATCAGTTGTTTTCAGCTGTTACTGGACCAAAATCAACTCTGCTTGGCCTGCTCCTTTCTTCGTACCAAGTGTGTGTTTGTTGCCTAGGTCAGGGCCTGCTGCCTGCCTCTGCTTCCTTCTGAGCTCCATGTGACCATAGCTCTTCCAAGGATGCTTCCCTGTAGCATTGTGATCTTCAGAGCATCAGGGGAGGCCTGCAATTTCTGTAGGTGACTGGAAAACCCCTGGGTTGGGCATTTGGTAATGTTGGTTCTGAACTGCCCTTCCTTTGTTATTTGCTTGCCCCTTAACCCTGTGCATGCAAATTCCTTCACTTTTCCTAAGGGTTTTTTCCCCCCATGTCAAGACAGATTCTTTTCCTCATAGTATTTTTTTTAAGAAACAAATGGAGTAATGGATATGAAAAGAACTTTGAAAATGGTATAGCTGGGCGTGGTGGCGCATGCTTGTAATCCCAGTACTTGGAAGGCTGAGACAGGAGGATCGCAGGTTCGTGGCCAGCATCAGCTACTTAGTGAGGATCTCTGCAACTTAGTGAGACCCTATTTCAAAAATACAGAATAAAAAATAGGGCTGGGGGAGTAGCTCAGAGGTTGAATGTCCCTGGGTTCAATCACCAGTACCACAAAAAAAAAAGAAAATGGTATTAAAATATGCTAAAGTGATTTACTGTATTATTGATGATTCTTAGAAGATTGGGAGCTGGGCAATGTGACACTCGCTTGTAATCCTAGTACGTGGGAGGTTGAGACAGGAGAATCAAAGGTTCAAGGACAGCCTCAGCAATTTAGTGAGGCTCTCAGCAACCTAGTGAGACCCTGTTTCCAAATAAAAATAAAAATCGGTCTGGGGTGTAGCTTGGAGGTAGAATGTTTCTGGGTTCGATTCCCAGTACCTAAAAAAAAATGAATAAAAGATTGGTCTGAGAAAGCTCCAGTATGATGATCGTTTGAGTGATTTCTAGTTATAACTAAACAGATCCTGTGAGCATAAGGGTAAAAATGGAAACTGCTAAAGTTAAAATGACCAAGTCTGCCGGGCGTGGTGGCGCACGCTTGTAATACCAGTACTTTGGGAGGCGGAGACCGGAGGATCTGGGTTTGCGGCCAGCCTCAGCTCTCTCTCTCTCTCTCTCTACTTAGTGAGGCCCTCCACAACTTCGTGATACCCGGTTTCAAAATAAAGTATAAAAAATAGGGCCGGGGGTGTAGCATGGAGGTAGAACGCCCCTGGGTTCAATCCCCGGTACCGCAAAAAATAAATAAATAAATAAATAAATAATTAATTAATTAATAAAATGACCAAGTCTCATAGCTTATCCTTTTTAAAAAATGAATACCAGGACTGTATATGAAGAATGGCTTTCTCAATTCAGGTTTTAATTTATAAATTATAAATTATAAAATTAATTTATAATTTTAAAGCAGTTTTTGAAATTACAGATCTCATTTACTTGTAAGCAGTAGTTTTACTACTAATAAAAATCAGCTTACTATACCTTAGTCCTCCTTGCTATAAACTAGGTCCTAGAGGGCAGGGATGGAGTTTTATAGAGAGGTGATAGAGTACAGTACAGTGAGTTCAAATTCCTTTGCTTGCCAGATGTGATCTTGGGCAAGTTAATTAACTTCTGTGTGTTATATTGTTTTCATCTGTAAAATGGGTAAAGTGAACATAATAAGCTAATCAAATATGCTTAGTGTCTGTTTTGAGTCTTTATGGAAATAAACAGTATCTGTCTTAGTGAATAAATAATGACTTTTTTTTTTTGCGGTACCGGGGATTGAACCCAGGGGCTTTCTACCTCCGCATTACACCCCTGGCCCTATTTTTTATTCTTTATTTTGAAACAGGGTCTCACTAAGTTGCGGAGGGCCTCACTAAGTAGCTGAGGCTGGCTGCGAACCTGTGATCCTCCGGTCTCAGCCTCCAAGTACTGGGATTACAAGCGCGTGCCACCATGCCCTGCTTTATTTCTTATTTTGAAACAGGGTCTGACTAAGTTGTGGAGAGCCTCACTAAGTAGCTGAGGCTGGCTGCGAACCTGTGGTCCTACTGTCTCAGCCTCCTAAGTACTGGGATTACAAACGTGTGCCACCACGCCTGGCTTATTATTTAATATTCTAAATTTACAGTATACAGTTATACTGATCTTATTTAGTGAATGAATAATCACTTTTCTTTTGCTCGTATTTTATCAGTAAATGTAATATATTTTATTTTATTTTTTTTTTTTGCGGTACCAGGGATTGAACCCAAGGGCATTCTACCTCCGAGCTACACCCCCGGCCCTATTTTTTTTATACTTTATTTTGAAACCGAGTCTCATGAAGTTGCAGAGGGCCTCACTAAGTAGCTGAGGCTGGCTGCGAACCCGGATCCTCCGGTCTCCGCCTCCCAAGTACTGGAATTACAAGTGTGTGCCACCACACCCGGCCTAAATGTAATATATTTTATTCCATTTACTTACCTTTTATTTATTTATTTATTTATTTATTTTATTTTTTTGCGGTACTGGGGATTGAACCCAGGGGCCTTCTACCTCGGCGCTACATCCCCGGCCCTATTTTTTTATACTTTATTTTGAAACCAGATCTCACGAAGTTGCAGAGGGCCTCACTAGGTAGAGAGAGAGACAGAAAGAGAGAGAGAGAGAGAAAGAGAGAGAGAGAGAGAGAGAGAGCGAGCTAAGGCTGGCCGCGAACCCGGATCCTCCGGTCTCCGCCTCCCAAAGTACTGGGATTACAAGTGTGTGCCACCTTGCCCGGCCCCTTTTATTTATTTTTACCTATATTACCCTTTCTTGCCTTGGCTAACACTGTCTAGTTTACATACCTTGTTTCTGCAGGGTCATATGAGAATGTTAATGACAGATTACTAAGGGTTTTCTTTTTTTTTGTAGCACTGGGGATTGAACCCAGAAGCATTCTACCTCCGAGCTACACCCCCAGCCCTATTTTTTATTATTCTTTATTTTGAAGCAGGGTCTCACTATGTTGCAGAGGACCTCACTAAGTAGCTGAGGCTGGCTGCGAACCTGGATCCTCCAGTCTCAGCCTCCCAAGTACTGGGATTACAAGTGTGCGCCACCATGCCCGGCTTCTAAGGGTTTTCTATAATAGAGCTGTACTTTAAATGATACATTATAGTTTTCAGAGCAGGCAGTGGCAGTAACTGTTAAGAAATTTTTTTAATTTGACATCTTGTGCCATTTCTGGGTTAGCTGAGATAATAGATGCTGTGCTAAGTATTTTTGTGGAAAGGAATAGCATAATATGTACTCTGCTTATCATTAGTGCTACACGAATATTAAAATTTCAACCACATAGTCAACTTTTAAAAATCTAGCTTAGGGTAAGGACATTTACTTTGAATACTTACTGTCCTTTGAAAACAGAACAATTCTATCCACCTTTCTTTTGGGTATGCTAATACTATATTGCCAGATCTTAAGTTTTTTTTGTTTTGTTTTGTTTTTTAGTGGTACTGGGGATTGAACCCAGGGGCATTCTACTTCTGAGCTACACCGCCAGCTCTATTTTAGTTTTGAAACAGGGTCTCACTAAGTTCTGAGGACCTTAATAAGTTGCTGAGGCTGGCCTGGAACCTGTGATCCTCCTGTCTCAGCCTCCCAAGTATTGGAATTACAGGTGTGTGCCACCACACCTGATCAGATCTTAATTTTTTTTTTTTTTTTTGCTGTACTGGGGATTGAACCCAGGGGCTTTCTACCTCTGAGCTACACCCCCAGCCCTATTTTTTATTCTTTATTTTGAAACCGGGTCACACTAAGTTGCGGAGGGCCTCACTAAGTAGCTGAGGCTGGCTGCGAACCTGTGATCCTCCGGTCTCAGCCTCCCAAGTACTGGGATTACAAGCATGCACCACCATGCCCGACTTAATTTTAATTTATATAGAAGGAGCGAAAACGAAAGGTATGAATATCCCTAAGTATAGATTTACTCCTACAAAAAAATTTTTTTGTGTGGCATTGGGGATTGAACCCAGGGGCATTCTACTTCCGAGCTATACCCCCAGCCCTATTTTATTTTTATTTGGAAACAGGGTCTCACTAGACTGATGAGAGTCTCACTGCTTACTGAAACTGTCCTCGAACCTGTTATCCTCCTGTCTCAGCCTCCCATGTACTGGGATTACAGGCATTCACCACCATACCCAGCTTATTTTTATTTTGAAACAGGGCCTCACTAGGTTGATGAGAGTCTCACTACTTGCTAAGGCTGTCCTTGATGCTGCCATGCCTGGCTTCTTGAATATTTGTTTATTTTTTGTGGTACCTGGGATGGAACCCAGGGATATTCTACCTCCAGCCCTGTTTTTTATTCTTTATTTTGAAACAAGGTCTCACTAAGTTGTGGAAGGCCTCACTAAGTAGCTGAGGATGGCCGTGAATCTGTGATCCTCCTGTCTCAGCCTCCCAAGTACTGGGATTTCAAGTGTGTGCCATGATGCCCGGCTTGAATTTTTCAGCTAAAGTATAATATGAAAGCCAGGCATGGTGGCGCATGCCTGTAATCACAGTAGTTGGGAGGCTGAGACAGGAGGATTGCAGGTTTGAGGACAGCCTCAGCAAGTAGTGAGACTCTCATCAACCTAATGAGACCCTGTTTCAAAGCAAACAATAAAAAAGGGCTGAGGGTATAGCTCTGAGGTAGAATGCCTCTGGGTTCATTCCTCAGCAACACAAAATAACAACAATAATAATAATAATAATGAAAAGTGCACAGAGCATAGGGCTACAGCTCAGTGCATTTTCACAAAGCAAAACTCCTAGGTAGCTAGCACCCAGACCAAGAAACAGGGCATTACCAATTCTCCAGAAGCTTTCCATATCCCCCTCACATAAATCCTCCATTAAAGTAACTGTTGTCTATATTTGTATTTTCTAATCTGCTTTGTTTTAACAAATATACATTAATTATCTCTTAGTTAATATTAATTTATAATTTCCTGATCTCATACCAGCTGACTATGGGCTGAAGGGGAAGGGAGGAAAAAGGAGAAAGGTGGACATGGTATATAAAAGCATGTAATAAAATGGAAAGCCTATATTGGTTAGGAGTTTGACATGAGCGGGCTGGGAGGTAGCCCAGTGATAGAGCACTTGCCTAGTCTGCATGAGGCCTCGGATCAGATCCCCAGCACCCTCTAGCCCTCCAAATTTGTCATGATTTGAATGATCCTAATATAGGTAAATAAGAGTTAATTTGAACTTGATACCTTTACTAAAGGAAAAAGTTGCTATATGTATTTTTATGATAAATTATTAGAAGAAAAAAATGGAGTTTTTAAAGGGTAGAGGATCCTGAAGTTAAAAGTGAAAATGATTGTAATCCTAGGAGGATCACAGGTTCAAAGCCAGCCTCAGCAACTTAGTGAGGCTCTCAGCAACATAGTGAGATCCTGTTTCCAAAAAAAATAAAATAGGGCTGCGGGTGTATCTCAGAGGTAGAATATCCCTGAGTTCAATCCCCAGCACCACACACACACACACACACACCAAAAAAAAAAGTGAAAATGAGCCAGGTGTGGTGGTACACGCTTATAATCCTAATACTTGGGAGGCTGAGACAGGAGGATCACAGGTTTGAAGCCAGTCTCCACAACTTAGCGAGGCTCTCAGCAACCTAGGGAGACGCTGTTTCCAAATAAGAAATAAAATCGAGCTAGGGGTGTAGCTCAGAGGTAGAATGCCTCTGGGTTCAGTCCCCAGTACCACACACACAAAAAAAGTGAAAATGAATCTGGGTGTGGTGGCACACACCTATAATCCCAGTACTTGGGAGACTGAGACAGGAGGATCACAGATTCAAGACCAGCCTCAGCAGCTTAGTGAAACTTTCATCAACCTAGTGAGACCCTGTTTCAAAATAAAAACAAAACAGGACTGGGGGTATAGCTCAAAGGTAGAATGCCCCTGGGTTCGATCCCCAGTGCCCCCCCCCCAAAGTGAAAATGAAACAGAACATTGAGAAAACGCTTTTTTTTTTGTGGTACTGGGAATTGAACCCAGGGGCCTTCTACCTCTGAGCTACACCCCCAGCCCTATTTTTTATTCTTTATTTTGAAACAGGGTCTCACTAAGTTGCAGAGGGCCTTACTAAGTAGCTGAGGCTGGCTGCGAACCTGTGATCCTCCTGTCTCACCCTCCCAGGTACTGGGATTACAAGCATGTGCCACCACACCCGGTTCAACAAAATGCTTTTTCACATAAATATATACACAATAATTTTTTATTTTAAGTTTTTGTTTTTGTAGTGCTGGGGATTGAACCTGCAGCCTCATGCATGCTAGGCACTCTACCACTGAGCTACACTCTACCACTGAGCTACACCCTCAGCCCCCCCATAATGTTTTAGGTATTAATTAGAATACTTCTTTAGTATGTAAACAGATCTTTCTCTTTTATGCTTCTGAAGACTATGAAAAGGAAAAGTTGAAATTCTAAAGAATTGGTTGATGGAAATTAAGATAGCCAGGCAAATTGGAATGTGACTCCCAGGAGGCTGAAGTGCAAGAGCAGTCATGTCTATCAATAGGCTGTGCCGGTGGCAAAGGAGAGACCTAAGGTTGGGAGTCGGGGGTCTGTGGTTCTTGTCCTGGTCTTCCTGACAACTGGGTATCCTTAAACAAGTCACTGAATGTCTCTGGGTCACCGTCATCCCCCTCTCTCTCTCTCTCTCTCTCACTCTCTCTCTTTCTTCTTTTTGTGCTGGAGATTGAATCCAGGGCTTTGAGCATGCTAAGCACATGCTCTACCACTGAACTACATCCTCACCCCATGCCTACTGTTATAAAACAGATATATTACCTGCCTACCCTGCCTTGGAGCATTGTGATAAGGATAAAATGCAATGATAGAAAAAAAAAACTTTGCAAAATGAAAAGCACTAGACAAATGATTTTATGGATATATAAAAATTAGTTTAAACCGGGCATGGTGGCGCACGCTTGTAATCCCAGTACTTGGGAGGCTGAGACTGGAGGATCCAGGTTTGCAGCCAGCCTCAGCTATTTAGTGAGGTCCTCCGCAAGTTAGTGAGACCCTGTTTCAAAATAAAGGATAAGCCGGGCATGGTGGCGCATGCTTGTAATCCCAGTACTTTGGGAGGCGGAGACCGGAGGATCCGGGTTCGCAGCCAGCCTCAGCGCGCGCGCTCTCTCTCTCTCTCTCTCTCTCTCCCTCTCCCTGTCTCTCTCTCTCTCTACTTAGAGAGGCCCTCTGCAACTTCGTGAGACCCGGTTTCAAAATAAAGTATAAAAAATAGGCTCGGGGGCGTAGCGCGGAGGTAGGACGCCCCTGGGTTCAATCCCCGGCACTGCAAAAAAAACAAATAAATAAATAAATAAATAAAAATGATAAAAAATAGGACTGGAGCCGGGCGTGGTGGCGCACGCTTGTAATCCCAGTACTTTGGGAGGCAGAGACCGGAGGATCCGGGTTCGTGGCCAGCCTCAGCTCTCTTGCTCTCTCTCTCCCTGTCTCTCTCTCTCTCTCTCTCTCTCTCCTTAGTGAGGCCCTCCACAACTTCGTGAGACCCGGTTTCAAAATAAAGTATAAAAAA
>PVJS01020585.1:0-32428 GCA_004027185.1 Glis glis | reverse complement strand
TCTCTAGTTCTCTCCATTTCCCTGCAAATGATGTGATTTTGTTCTTCTTTGTGGCTGCGTAAAATTCCATTGTGTACATATCCCATAGTTTTGTGATCCATTCATCTGTTGATGGACACCTTGGCTGGTTCCAAAGTTTGGCAATTGTGAATTGTGCAGCTATAAACATAGATACACATGCATTAGTCTGGTAATTAGGGAAATGTTTTGACATTGATACTGGTAACAATTTCTTGGATATGACACCAAAAGCAAAGGCAACAGAAGCAAAAATAGATCAATGAGAATATATCCAACTAATTAGTTTCTGAACAGCAAGGGAAACAATAAGTTTGAGAAGTAAACTACTTAGGTAGGATAGGAGAGTATAGGGAGGTTGTAAGGAGAGCAATATGATCCTTAGTGGTTACCCCAAAACACAAATGAGTGGGAGGACTTCTTAACCACCTCGCCTTGTCGATCATATAGAAATCAACATTGTCAATAGATATCAAGGCAATTACCTTGCAAGACCATATTTAAGCATATACCATTATTTCCTGTTCAGAACATGTCTGAAATCTCAAATTATTCAATACCTGAATTGTTAACTGAAGGTGAATTTTCCTAAATAAATGAAGTATCCCCTTCGTTTGGGATAACTATACTTAGCTTTTTCTATTTTCCAAAAGAAAGATTAAAAATAACAGGAATAATCCATTTTTGGAGGTATGTATGCAATCTATGGGAAACTATCTCATGCTTTTGTCACTTTTTTGTTACAGGAAATATAAAATATTTTAGGAGAATGAAATGGCTCAGATCCTATTGGAACATATTTGGTAAGACAAGTTGTAGGCTTATAGATTCAACTTTTTCTAGCTGACAAAAAAAGTCTCAGTAAGGTGTAGGGGTGCACAGCTGTAATCCAAGTACTTGGGAGGTTGAGACAGGAGGACCATAGGTTCAAGGCCAGCCTCAGTAGCTTAGTGAGACCAGTTTCAAAATAAAATAAAATAGGGCTAGGGATGTAGCTCAGAGGTAGAATTCCCCTGGGGTAAATACCAGTAACCCCCCCAAAAAAGGGTCTTATATGTAAAATAGCCAAAATTTTTGTCATAGTCTTCTCCCTCCCTCCTATTTGTACTGACAATTCATTTATTATTAATGCTAAATGTTTATTGTATTTCTTAAACAAAAGATTTTTATGAGCAGAAATAAATTTTCTTGAAATTCTCTCTTTTTTCTTCTATCAGTATTTTTCCTTTTACTTTTCCATCATTATTGAGGGATAGCTGACAAATAAACATTGTGCATTTTTAAGGTGTACAAATTTAAATGGTTAGTGTGTGTGTGTGTGTGTGTGTGTGTGTGTGTATGTGTGTGTGTGTGTGTGTGTGTGTGTGTGTGTTAGTTACTGGGGATTAAACCCCAGGGCCTTCTACCTCCCAGCTACACCCCCAGCCCTTTTTATTTTTTATTTGAAACAATGCCTCACTAAGTTACCCAGGCTGACCTCAAACTTATTATCCTTCTGTCTCATCTTCTCAAATACTGGTATTACAGGAGGGCACCACTGCATCTAGAGCAACATTATGTTTTGATACAGGTAGGATCACCTTGACCAAGCTAATTAGCATATATGTCACCACACAACTTCCTTTTATTTATTTATTGCCTGTGTGGTGAGAAAATTTAAGATTCACTATCTTAGTAACTTTCAAGTCTGCATGAAATACATCGCTATTAACTATAATCATCATGATGTACATGTCTCCAGAACATAGTCATCTTATAAGTGAATGTTTGTGCTGTTTGACCATTTCCTCCATCTTCAACCCCTGGCAATCACCTTTCTCTTCTGTTTCTATGCATTAGACTCTTTTAGATTTCACAAATAACTGCAATGGCACAAATTTGAAGTTTTTGTGTGTGGTACATTTCACCTAACATAATATCCTACAGGTTCATCCATATGGCTGCAAATGGAAGAATTTTCCTTTTTCTTAGGCTAAATAACATTGAATTTGTGTGTGTGTGTGTGTGTGTGTGTGTGTGTGTGTGTGTACTTACAATTTTCTTTATCCATTCATCCATCAACAGGCCCTTAGGTTGTTTCCATATCTTGGCTATGTGACTAAAGTTGCTATGAGATGATTGTGCAGATGTTTCTTGGAGATACTGATTTTATTTCCTTTGCATATATACTGTTTTCCATAAGGCTCTACCAATCTAGAGTCCCACAAAGAGTGTGTAAAATTCCAGTTTCTCTACATCCTCAATAACACTTGATAATAGCCACCCTAACAGGTATAAGGTGATATCTCATTTGGATTTTGATTTGTTTTTTCCTGGTGATTAGTGACACAGAGCACCTTTTCATATATCTATTTGTCATTTGTCTTTTTCAGAAAAATGTTTATTTAGATCCCTTGCCCATTTTTAACTGGATTATCTGTGATTTGTTATTGCTTTGCTCTTGAGTTGTATGTGTTTCTTGTCTCTAATATTTGGGATATTAGCTGATTATCAGATACAGAGTTTACCAATATATTCTTCCATTCTGTAAGATGACTTTTAATTTTATTGATTGTTTGCTTTGTGGTGTGTTAACTTTTTATTTTTATATAGTCCTACTTGTTTATTTTTGCTTTTGTTGCCTATGCTCAGTGTCATATCCAAAAATTAATTGCCAGGACTAATTCCACGTAGCTTTTCCTTTGTGTTTCATTCTAGGATTTTTACAGATCTAAGTCTTACATTTGTTTTTATTTTTTTTTTCTGAGTTGATTTTGTGTGTGTGTGTGTGCAGTGCGGTGAAAAATAAGAATCTAATTTCAGTTTTTTTTATGTGGACATCAAGTTTTCCACATGCAATTTATCAAAGGTTGTTCTCTTTTGGTTACATTTTCATAGACTATCTCTTATATCCCTTCATTTTTAATTTATATTTGTTCTTAAACCTGAAGTGAGTTTTTTGCAGGAAGCATATCATAGGTTCTTATTTTTTTTAGCTATTCTATGACTTTTGATTGGATTTAATTCATTTAATTTTAAAATAATTAGTAATAGGTAGCAACTTACTATTGCCATTTTGCTATTTTTCACCTGTATTGTAGATCCTTCTTTTGTTTCTTTCTATCTTGTCTTTCTTTGCTATTTGATGGTTTTTTGTAATAATAAGCGTTTATTCTTTTTATTTTTTGTCCATCTACTATTAGTTACCACTTTGTGTTTACTATGTGGCTTACAGGAAACAGTTATAACACACCATTGTCAATAATAATTTAGATTGCATACCAAAAAAAAAATCAAGTAGGTAGCAGAACTTTTGCCAAAGTGCCTTTCTTTCTAGTTGGAGAAAGTCATGGGATGGAACAATATTGAATGTTTTGAATATCAAGACTGATAATGCTGTAACCAAATTCTTCCTTTACTAGACACTTTCCCTGATTGTCCCATCTGGGGTGCCAAAATGATGCGAAGTTTTTCCTCTTACTGAGTTCTTGTGTGAAAAATGAAAGAATTAAGTCAACAGGCTACAGAAGAGTGGGTATAGAAGTATAAAGTTTTATTGTAAATCAAGTGAAGATAGAAGACAAAAAACAGCTCTCTCCAAACAGGGGGAGGGGTCCCCAAAAAAGAGTAATCATTGAAGTTCTTGGGAGTTAAGCTCTTATCCCTTATTGTGGTTCCCCATCTACTCTTTGCGATTGGTCAGAATTGGGTCTTGGGGTCCCAGTGTATTTTGCCCAGTTTCAATCCTTAATTTGAATCTCTATTCCAAAGGTCAGTGGGTCCTTCTAATCTCCTGGCTCCACTTGTCTGCTCCCCCATCATTTTTCCTTTGATCACTCTTGGGGCTGAAGTTTTGTATCAACTTGCACTGTTATTTCTGTATCTATTAACTTTCCCTATGTCTGTTCATTATGCAGATGATCTTTTTTAGTCCTTCTTGTTCCTAGGTCTTCTGCCCTTGCCTCAATGCCACGCATGTACTGTGGGAGTGTATAAAAAATGTTATTACTCACCTAATAAGTCTTTCCAGAGAAGGGAGGAAAGGCTCACAAGTAGGTGTGAAAATGGCTTGAAAAGAAAAAAAAAAGGTGACTCTAATTGGGTATTACTCTAGGGTGTCTGGAGTGAGAATTTCCTCTAATGGGGCCATAGCTCCTATGGTTTAAATTTTCTGCTTGTACCAAAGGAAGAAGTATCCAGGCTTTCTTATATTCAGAAGTGTCCAGCTGTGGGGCAGGAGGGGATTGGAGAGTAGCAAGGCTTGAAAACTGTCAGCAGTCAACATCAAAAGTAAATTCAAACTCTCTATTCCACAGAGCAATCTTTCAAAGCTCAAAATGTGAAGAAATGTTTTTTTGTGGTTCCATGCTGACAGATGCCAAAACACACTTAACAAGAACAGAAATTGTAACCTTATGTTCTTCAACAATATTCTAGGGAGGGGGATTCTTTGTTATAAAGAGCCACATTGTAAGGAATCAATCTAATCAAAATGTATATACAACTATTAATTTTGGGGGTAGATTATTGTTATCTGAAAGAGGAGCTGTCTGCTGAGTGTAGATGCCTGAGCCTCCCTCAGGCTATACCATTTGAAAAAGTTGTTTGAGGCAGGTAAAGCAATGGACAGTTTTCAGGACTGGGTCAGAACTAGGGCCATGACAATAAAGGGTAGAGCTTGGCCATGAAAGAGAGCAGCCTGAGTTTAAATTCACTGGCAAAGAGGACAAAGGTGTGGCTATGGCACAAAAATGAATGGAAAATATAGTTGATATTGCTTTGTAAAATCAAGGCAGGTTTGTTTAGAATATTCCAGTGAGACCAGTAAAAATCTTTTTGGAGAAGCCTTGACAAAATGGACATAATTATTGTGATTTACCAACTGATACTTTATAAGGTCATCTTTCAGGGACCCACGACTATAAAAAATTATTATTAAATTTCTCCCTATGGAGAGGGATGAGTAATCTTAGAATAACCACAATAAACTGTTGCCTATATGATAGCAGGGTCTTTTACACAAGGATACAAAGAACTTTATACCACTGGAGGGAAGGGACATTCCAGTTTTTCTACTCTTTAACACATTTTTTTTTCCAGTACCAAAGATCAAACCCAGAGTGTTGAGCATGCTAGGCAAGTGCTCTATGACCAAGCTACATTCCCATCCAGTACCATGTTATTTGAAACTCTCCCCTACTCGCTCTTCTTATTCAAATGGAAAATATCAGAAAAGACAGAGTGAACACCATTCTGAAAATGTTTGTTTGGCTTAAACATTCATTTCCTATTGATTTTTAAAAAATATAACTCTTATAATCTTCATGGACTCGAATATTGAAAGACTTTACAAATGAATTATTCCACCAAAAGAGAAGGAGTATTAATTTAGGCCCACATCTTATTAGCATGCAGAAGTTGGTGTGGCCACAGATGGTTAATGATTTAAATATACCTTCATTCTTTGAGAGGAGGAGATATTTTGAAACTGGATTATCAGCCACACTTAGAAAAAGGATATGGGACTCAAAATATCTCATTTTGGTTAATTAAAAAAATCAATTGCTGCTATGCACAGTTTGAAACAGAAATATCTCAACATATTTTATTACATATTTAATGATGAAAAGTTACCTTAAAATTCAACCATATCTCTTAAAATTAGAAGCCAAAATTAATAATGTCCTCCAAAATATGGTAGATAAGTTTATTTTCTGAACTTGAATTTCTAATACAGGTTGACACTTACACATGTTTTTCTTGACTGGTTACCACTTTTCCCCTTAAATTGCATGGTACTATTTTACATTAAAATGATTAATTTTGGTAGATTTGTTATGAGTATATGCCAAGGGTCCCAAGTCTGAGTTCCATGGCTAATGCGACCACTAGTTAACTACATGACATTAGCAAGTTAATATATTCATGCATTAGTATTTTCATGGGTAAATATGGGAATGATATTATACATATACAGTTGCAGGGGCAGCTAAATGTGTAAAGCATGCTGAGTACAAGTGTCTACTACACATAAACATCAAAATATTAGCTATTTTTAAAATGGTATTGTCCCTTTGTATAAAATGAGAAAGGCTATTAAATCAAAATAATGATTCTTCTCATCATAACATTTATCTTAATTTTTTTCTGTACTTCACATAATTATCTTTGGCTTTGTAGTCTTTTTGTTTATTCATATTTTGAAGTTCATGGATGCTTCCCAAGAAAGTTGATCTTGTCACATAGAATTCAGAAGAAAGACACGAGCTATTTGATAACAATATAACACAAAAGACAGCAATTGAATCTGTAGCAAAATGGCAGATTTTCTTTCTGTCTCATAACTTTATTTGGCATGTTGAAATTATTTAAAATAGTTGCCTATTATTATTGGATAATAGGTGTGAATAATTTTGTTTATAATTATATAATTAATTTTTAACTATTTGACATGTTGTAGTCTCACACTGGCATGCTAAAGTCTATGATTACATGCTCTGTTTCTATCATTTTCTCTTTTATTTCTGAAAATTATTATTTTCACTCTTTGATGCTAAATTCTTAGATTAGAAAGTGTCATGACTACCAAATTTTCATGCTGAAACTTGCCGTATTACAAATAAGTATCACTGTATGTTCACATAATATCTTATTTTCTTGTATCTGTATATGCAAATCTTACCATTCCTGAATTGTTTTAAATATATAGGAATTTCAATATTAGGTTTCAACACTTGATGTTAGTTTTCATGATTTGTGTATTATGCATTTTGTGCATTATTTATCTCTTTCATCTACCTAGAATTTGCTACATTTTTCTTTATTATTTCTGTTTCTCAATTTTCATTTGCTAATATAATCTGGAAGGTACTTCCCATATTTACAATATTATTGCTTTTTATTACAGCTTTTAAATATACATGTTGATATTCATGTTTTGTAGTTAAGTTATGAAAGTCCTTTGTGTATTTACTGCTTGTATTGTTCATCTGTCAATGTACTTTCAGCATAAACTCACCATTTCTGTACACTACTATATGAAAATTAACTGATACAGAGATATTGGGAGGAAAAACACCTTTTACTTTAAATTTCTCTATTTCTAAAACTATTGCTTTTTGTCATTTGTTGATGCAAAGTAAAGTTGAAAGAGAAGTTGATTTTGTTCAGTTATATGGGTTATTTGATATTTTTCTGACTCTTTTTGTTTGGTGAAGTGCCTGAGCGCCAGGGGAGCATTCTATTTCTTGCTTTGTGTTTGACCTCAGTTCCATTCCAGGAGCAAAGTGTGCTTGTGTCTGGTCTCCTCCCTGGTGCTCTAACTTTCCATGTCATTGAAGAGCATCTAGAAAAGTCCATTAACCTGATTTTCTGTTGGTTTCCCCACCTTTGTCCTCAGGTCTCCCAGCACACTGTTGGGTTAGTATAACTATCCTGCAGTGCCAAAAGCAGTTTCACGTGGCCTCTTTGACTTTTTATCTACCCTGGATTTTTGCAGCAGTGAATGACATTTAGATTTCTAGCAGACACCTTCTCTGTTCTATGTCACAACCTCAAGTCATTGAAATTTCAGCACAGCTGTCGTGTAGATTTTTGAACACTCTGCCCCACATTCCAGTTCAAGTGCCCTAGACAGTGTCTCTCTACTTTTCTGTCTCAAGTTTTTCTCTAAAGTTTAAAGAAGGACACTGAGACTTCAAAACACAAAGTCAATGCTCTCAGAAGGAAATTATCAACAAATGGTAAAGGGATTTGGTTGATTTATGTCCCAGCTTCTGATTCTTTGCAAGGATGATTTCGAGAGTTATTCTGTGAGGTGTTTCTTACATTTTAGATTTTCTTTCTTCTGTGCCTCACTCATGCCATTCCTACCTTCCATTCTTTGAGATTTGCTCCTGAATAAATAGCTATCTCTCAGGTTGAAATGGCAAGCACTGCTTTTGAGAGAACCCAAATTAAAGCTTGTGCCTTCCAGTTTTCTGTTTTAATCTCTGCAACACCACGCTATATTCTCACAGAGGAGAGTTTTGGATTATACTTTAACATCTTCCTTCAGTGTACTCCACTACACAGAAATTCATTCTTGTTTCTGTCATGCAATGCAAGTGAAGGTGCGTCCATTTTATCATACTTTTAAATTTATTTAATTATAATAAATAGCAAAAATATAAGAAGTGGAAAATTCTACTTCTATCTAAGACAGAGTAGGAGAATAACAGAAATAATATTTAACAGCCATCTTTAAATTACCAAAAACTGCATAGATAGAACCATTTAGACATTTGATAAATAGGCAGTGTTAAGTAGTGATCTCCGAGACAAGAGACTCTTGAAAGACCTATGATTATTTCCAACATTGTGACTCTTGGAGAAAAGGATAACATGGGTAGAATCAGTGTCATCTCTTAGTTGAGACGGAGTTGGGAGGGAAGGTGGCCAAAACAACTACAGTTCACAAGGCGAAGTACCAAAGAAGAGAGACTTGCATAGAGGCAGAGAAAGAGTGCTGCAGATCTTGGAATGGCCATTTTTAGCAGAGTGTTTTTTGGCACATAAATGTGAAGCAACTGACCTGAAGCAATAAGGCATGAAGGTGAAATAAACAATTTAATATTGGCCAGATACAGTGATATACAGCAACTTGGGAGGCTAAGGCAAAAGGATCTCAAATTTGAATCCAGCCTAGCCAATTTAGTTAGATCCTGTCTTAAAAATTAAAAAGGTGTGGACATATAGCTCAGTGGTAAAGCATCCCTGGGATCATTCCCTAGTACAAAAATACTACTACTGCTACTACTACTAAAAATATATACATATATAATATTGGAAAGAAAGAAATAAAACTAACATATTTAAAGAGGATGAAGAGAACATCATTATTTACATAGAGAAGCTCTAAGAACCTACACAAATGCAGACAGAACCCAGAAGTGGATTTAGCAAAGTTGTGAGACACAGGGCAATAAACACAAATCAATTACATGTTTACATTTAATAATGGATAATAGGAAATTAAAACTTTAATAATAAAGACCATTTGCAATAGCAAAAAGGGAATTGAAATACTAGGTATATATCAATAAAATGTTTGCAATAATTGTATGCTGAAAACTTCAAAACATTAAAGAAAGAAATCAAAGACCAAAGAAACAAAGAGATATATCTTGTTTGTGTATTGGAAGACTCACTATACAAATATGTAAATTTTCCAAAAAATGGTTCAAGATGTCTATGCAACTCAAAATAAAATCACAGCACAATTGTGGTAGAAATTAACAAGTTGATCCTATGATTTACATGAAATGGCAAGAGAATTAGATAAGATAAAACAATTGTGAAAAGGAATAACAAAGTAGAAATATTATGCTGTAAGTCCACAGTAATTAAGACAAATAATAATGATAAAAAGATAGATATGTTAATCAATGAAACTGAATACAGAGTCCAAAATAGACCCCCCACATATGAAAATAATTAACTTCTGACAAAGGTAAACAGGGTACTTCAATGAAAAGAGGGGGTTTTCTGTAAATTCTTTTGGTAAATTAAAATTCTATATTTAATAAAAATGAACCTTCATCCTAAATTTGCACAGCCATGGGATACAGAAATGATGGGCTATCCTAACATCCAGGATCAGAACATGAAGGCAAAATACAATTCCCACCTAGACAGAGCAAATGTTATTGCAGCCACTCTACATTTAGATTATCTAGTATCTGCTGAGAGATAAGTCTAGAGTTAACCCTGGGATCACATAATTTTACCTGAATTCTTCTTGCAATATACTCTGTATAAATCTGCACCACTGAACTACTAGTAAGTTTTATTTAATGTTACATTAATAGAAGACATAAAAATGAACAGGAATGTCAGACAAATGGCAGATATTTGCAGATAACATGGTGAGGGGGACTGAAGGGAATGCTCTGGCAATAAACAACATAAATGTTTTTTATTAGAGAAGAATGGCAGATATGCAAGAGAGCAAATAAGGAGCCTTCTAATTCTAAATGGGAGAAGAATTTGGGAGCAGCACCATGGCTGTGGTGTGGTGGTGTGGTCTGCAGGTTAAGAGGATGGAGAGCAGGGCATGGTACATGTAGCAGCATGAGCAAGAGATGAACTTGCTATAGAAGCTACTTACAGATGAATGAGTAAAGCAAGTAAATCATAAAGTAAATCATATATATATATATATATATGATATATACACACATATATTTATATTCATTCTGTTATATATATCAGAGAAAAACACCTAGAAGCTCATATAATATATATAACATATATACACATATTTATATTCATTCTGTCATATACCTATCACAGAGAAAAACACCAGAAGTTCACATTACAGTAAATAGGAATAGAATTAGTCATTTTATCTCTTTCATTGTCTGATAGTTTCATTATTTTACTATAAGCTATTCTACTAGTAATAGAAACATTATATTTTGGGGAAAGAACAAAATTGGGTTTGCTCGAATATGTACCATCACAACACTTATAGGCTCACAATATTAGGAATAAGGACTTTCATTTTTTTCAGCTGAACGACTAGAAACACAACTAACACATCTCCAGCTCGTGGGTCTGCTGAATTCATATTTTTGAACTTCAGTCCTTTACCTCCTATTAGTATGGGATGTCGCAGAAGGATGCTCACATGTTCTTCTAAGCCCCACTCCTGCCCACACAGGCTCCTGCACATTTGCAGGTAACAAAACTCCTTAGAGAAGCTTTGCTGCTGCCACAATCCATCATGAGGTTCATATTGCCAGTCTTGAGTGCTCAGAATACCAGAACAGCAGAGGTTCTGTGGAGAGGCAGAAGCTGGGTCTTCCCCATAGCTACGGCATCTCCTAAGGAGATTAGTTTTGGCTCAGAGTCATGGGCAGTGTCTCATTGCAATTCTATCAGGTTCTGCCTCTAAACCCTCTAGCTCCACAGGTAATGAAAACACACCAAAGGACAAGTGTAAATAGACACCACTTAGCTCCCCTTCTTCATCTGAAGCATAGCACTCTGGAAACGGAATACTTCAGTTATTATAAGTTGGTCTTTAAGTAAGGCATGGATTTATTCAGGGCTTCTATAATACTAAGAGCTATGGCAGGACAACATGGGAATAAAGTGAAAGGTAAAATCTAAACAAACCAAAAAATCAGAGTTCAAACTGGTTGAATAAATGTATTTTAATTTTGTAGACTCTGAATTGGAATTCCTAGCCTATGTTCTTTAGGCTGCAGGGTTATTCTTTCTTATTTAGTGCACTTTAAAACCATTTCTCTCCCTGTGGCTCCCTATAGCTTTTGCTAAGTAACTTGTTCTTTCTCATTTGGGATCTTATTCCTTCTCTCAGTAAATTGTTTTTCTTTGCAGAAACTTCTACCCACGCACATTTTTGGCATTTCTGAGCTTAGAAGTAGGCCAGGACTTTCTCAAGTGGTTTAAAGAAGATGTGGAAAGAACAAGACGTGTTTCAAGCACTTAGCCCAACTAGACACACACATGTATGTATGCATGTAAGCACCCAGCCTACACCATAAGAGCTTCTTTTTTTTATTTTAAATGCCTTATTTAGCATGGATACTGCAGTCTTTCTGCATCTGTTTAAATGACAGCTGGGTAAGAATGTATTTGTTTTAATAAATCTATGTAGAGGAAAAATAGATTGAATGGAAATAAAGACCAGATGAAGACAAACTTATACTCTAAACCATTAGAAAAATGCTGAAGACTCCTTTGTTTTCATTGGAGATACATTTCATTACAGTGATGTGTGTGTGTGTGTGTGTGTGTGTGTGTGTGTGTGTGTGTTACTGGGGATTGAACCTAAAGGCTTTCTAACTCCATGCTACACTCGCAGCCCTTTTTATTTTTTTCATTTTTTTGAAACAGGGTCTTACTAGTTTGCTGAAAGTCTCACTATTTGCTGAGGTTGACCTTGAGCCTGTGATTCTCCTGTGTCAACCTCCCAAATACTGGGATTACAGGCATTTGCCACCACACCCAGTTTAGAGTGAATGTTTTCAATCTAGAATTGCATTGAAAAAGTCACCACCCTAAATATCTTTTGTACCTTATAGGCACAATGCAACGATTAGATATTCCTTTTTTTAAATATCCTTTCTTATTTTTGCTGAAAGGAACCATGGTATTTTATCTTATATGTGCTTTGCAATGAAATCTTATGAGAAGATATTAAAAATTTAATTTAAAAGACTTACTCAAAAATTAATACAACATGAAATCAGTAAGTCCTATAATTCCTTCATTTTGTTCATACTTATTTTCTATGTTGCATAATATTACTACCTGCCCAGTGTAATACTCATTTGTCTTTATTTAGTCTACATCAAGATTGTTTTGCAAAAAAAACTGTATCTTTCAGAGTGTCTATTTCACTGTAATAGTATACATACACACATACATATATCACACATATCCTCATACATTTTATGTGGATAGATATGTGTTATCTGTGTAGAAATTATTCTCACTTATCTTCAAAATACATTTTCTCATTTGTGATTCAGCCCAGTCCTGTGAGTGTCTGTTTTTGTCAAAATTGAGGAAATTAAAACTCTGAGAGGTTAAATTTATTTGCTCAAATTCAAGCCAATCAAAACAACTTGGAAATGCCAACCTGTGAACTGAAACCGAGGCTTTTAAAAGCAAATCTCCCATCCCCATCTCTTGCAACAAAATGCTGCACATTCATTGCTTAAGTTTTTATTAAAGACTTTATAGGTCAATCTTTCCCCACATAAAACATGAATAAATTAAATATTTTCTGATCCTTGGATGTGTATCTGGTTATGCTACCAATGGGTCATGTGTGTATAGATTAAATGTGTGTTTTCTTTGTAATCTCTTGTAGCAGTTAAGTACCAGCTAATCCATAGCATAGTCCACGATAGAAATTCAGCCTGAACTTAACCAAGAATAGCTTTCTTTAGAAGGGTTAATCACATTGGAATCCCTCTCTGTTAGTAAAGCTTTTAGGCAAATAACTAGGCAGTAAAGGAGGTAGGAATAGCATGATGTATTATATTTCAAGGTTTCGAAAGAAGGGACCTCTCCTTTAAACAATTATTGATCACTGGCAACTCCAGATGCCTGTTGAACTGGTCTGTTAACCTGGGGGATAACTAGAATTTTAAACTAAAGTATCTAATTTCTAAGAACTTTAACCATTTGGGTTGTGGATAAATGGAACATGAAGAACTGGTTGCTGAGTGTAATACTAAAAATTGATTTTGTTTTTCCTAAAGAAAGGACTTAAAGAAGCAATTCTGTCTAGCAGTAATATTTGTTTCATGCTCCAGGCTCTGACCTTCTGACAGCAATTGTTTAATACTGTGGTTGTTTTTGCTTGTTCTTCATTTTTGTTATTTCAGATACAGTACATAGAGTTAATCAAATTTAAAAGATCTGCACATTATCTGAATCCATGTTGGCCTCTTTTATTATTTAATTACTACCATATATCCCTATTATTTTATTCCCATTTGTGTGTACATATATTAATTCAAGAAATATTGTTGTTGTTTATTTAATTCTGTTTTTATTCTTAATTTTTAAAAATTCTTAAAAATTATGCATTTTTAAGATATATGCATGTTGCTTTGAGTATATCTAACATATTGCTCTTAATTGCTATGTATTACTTTATATATATGTATATATATATATAATATATATATATATATATAATATATATATATATACAATGGAGATTTTTTGACCTGTCCACTACCTGTTGTCCAGGAGTCAAAAATTCCCTAAGAACTGACAACTACAACTGTTTGGTGGGTCTACTATTGTGCCAGAGGTTTTTCTACTAAGGAGAGGACACAATAAGCCCAAATGGATTAATGCTGTTTCTTATTTATACATACATCATACATAAGATCAGCATGGTGCCATGTACTATTTATGTACTATTTATCTGTAATCCACAGATATCACTAAAATGGGAGCACAAATGACAGATAACATAAGCATTATGTCACTCTGTAATGAAGGACCAAATTCTAAACTTCGATTAGATAATTATATAGCCTGTAGATACACCTAATGGACAATTGTGTGGTGGAAAATCCTATATCTCACTAAAACAAGAAAAGTGGGAAAGAAAATTGGTCTCGAAAAATAATGTATGTCTCTGGTGAAAGAGATAGATAGATAGATAGATAGAGAGAGAGAGAGAGAAAGAAAGAAAGAAAGAAAGAAAGAAAGAAAGAAAGAAATAGAAAGGAGAAAAGGCCTTGACAACTTCTCATAACTTTGCCTACCTCTCCACCACGTGCTGAGAAGGCCACAGGGTTTTCTTTTTTTTTTTTTTGCGGTACCGGGGATTGAACCCAGGGGCGTTCTACCTCTGCGCTATACCCCCGGCCCTATTTTTTATACTTTATTTTGAAACTGAGTCTCACGAAGTTGCGGAGGGCCTCACTGAGTAGAGAGAGAGAGAGGCAGGGAGAGAGAGAGAGAGAGAGAGAGAGCGAGAGCTGAAGCTGGCCGTGAACCCAAATCCTCCGGTCAAGCGTGCACCACCACGCCCAGCTCACAGGGTTTTCTTTTAAGGAGTGACTCAGGCTGTGGTTGAGCTTTGTTAGCACCACCTATGTGAAGACACAAATGCTCAACAGGACAACATATGAGGGGCCTGTCCTCACACCACCCCACTAATAGATACCATGCTTGTCTACACTACAACTGCCCACCTTCTTGCTCATGTCTCTTATTGATGTGTGAGATCATCCTTGGGAAAAAGAAAAAGATAGGTCTGTTATTCCTTGGTATCCATAAAAGATTGTTTCTAGATTCCTGACGGGTACTAAAATCTATAGGCTCTCAAGTTTCTTATACAGAATGACACACATGTGCGTATAACCTATACATATTCCCCATTGTACTTTAAATCACCTCTAAATTACTTATAATACCTAATACACCAAGCCCTTAGATTAGTCCATGAAACTTCCATCATTATATTTCTAAGCAAGAATCTTTGAAGTTATCCTTGCCTTCCATCTTTCTTTTACAACATACATGTTTTTCATTAGCAGCCCCATTAATTCTATACTCTTATCAGATGTATGGCCAAGTCTCAACAATTCATTGGGAACATGTTCAGCTGATCTCTTAGTTTTTAACTTTATTATATTGGACACCTAGTTATTTTTCAAATACTTCATTTTTTTTCTTGTTAAAGACCTCTTTTCTATTAAATAGAAAATAAACCATTATATCTAAGGGAGAAAGATTAAATGTGTTCTCTTTAAAATCAGAAACACGGTAAGAATGTACACTCTCACTACTAGTACTACCAAGAATGTCAACTATCACTATTAAAATCATTATGAACTACATTATGATGTGAGACTATAATGTACCAATAAAATATTTAAAACAAAAAAATCAGGAACAAGATAAAAATGTCAACTATTCAATATTTTATTTGAATCTTGACCAATGCTGTGAGGAAATGAAATAAAAATAACAGTAATAATAATTGCTATCAATATCAAAAGGAAAAAAGTAATTACTTATAGATGTTGTTATTAATCAATTAGGAAAAACAGAATTTATAGACTCATTAATGAAAGCAATAAGAATTGAAAGGAAGACGGGCATGGTGGCGCACGCTTGTAATCCCAGTACCTGGGAGGCTGGGACAGGAGGATCCAGGTTTGCTGCCAGCCTCAGCTACTTAGTGAGGCCCTCCACAACTTAGTGAGACCCTACTTCAAAATAAGAAATAAAAATTAGGACTGGGGGTGTAGCTCAGTGGTAGAATGCCCCTGGGTTCAATCCCTAGTTCCGCAAAAAAAAAAAATATAGAATTGAAAGGAGAAGGCTTGGCTAGAGATTTAAGTTAGTAATATTTTTATTATGCAAGTTGCTTTATTCATGGAATTGGATGTTCACTGAGGGAAAGAAGTAAATATAAAAGAAATCTAGGAGTGTGCCCTAAGGCACTCAAACATTTAGAAGGAGAGAACATTATAAAAACCCATGAGAGGAATCTTAAGTCCTCAGAAATTTAAGAGAAAAGCAATTGAAGGTGATCCTGGAAATAAGAAAAAAATAATGTTCCAAAGAGAAGACAATGATCAAGCATGTCAAGTGTTGCTGTTAAGTAAAAGAAAATAAAGACGGGATTGACACTGGACGTGCCACGTTGACAACATTGGTGACCTTGACCATAGTCATTATTGTTGATCGTGAAAGAAAAATGCAATCTATGTAATTATGAAGGATAAGAGAATTAGAGACATAAGTGTAGTAAGCTACTCTGATAAGTTTGGTTTGCCTGTTTTTAGGATGAGATAAATAGCAGCTTATTGATTTGCTCATGAGAATAGCACAGTGAAGAGAAAAAGAAAGTTTTAATATACAGGAGATAATAAACATGAGTATTGGAACTATACATGTCCTTGTATAGATTTGTTTTCCTGAGAAATAGACACTGGAATATGAGTCTTAATCATACAGAAAGCTCATGGAGAGTTCTCTCAGGACTAAGGCATGCGGGCAGGGTAGCCTTTTTGGTGTGAGACCTGTGCTATTTATTGCACGATGCCCATTTTTAGAATAACCTCGCATTGGGTTTATGCTCTGTTCACTGTCTTGGAATTTTTAAATCACATTTGAACAATGAGTCTCTCAGACCTGAAAACTTTGCAGTCTTTCCTGTCTATAGGAGAGTCAGAGATATAGGTTTGAGCCATGACCAATTAAACAGGGAACTCTAAATTTATGCTAACCTTTCACAGTTGTTTTAAATTGGAGTGAAGCTGGGCGTGGTGGCGCACACTTGTAATCCCAGTACTTTGGGAGGCGGAGACCGGAGGATCCGGGTTTGCGGCCAGCCTCAGCGCGCATGCACGCCTGCACGATCTATCGATTGATGGATCTCTCTCTCTCCTCTCTCTCTCTCTCTCTCTCTCTCTCTCCCCTCTCTCTCTCTCTCTGTCTACCTAGTGAGCCCCTCCGCAACTTCGTGAGACCCGGTTTCAAAAATAAAGCATAAAAAAATAGGGCCGGGGGTGTAGCGCGGAGGTAGAACGCCCCTGCGTTCAAGCCCCAGTACCGCAAAATAAATAAATAAATAAAAATAAATAAATAAATAAATAAATAAATAAATAAATTGGAGTGAGATAGACCCTCCATTGGCCAGCCACTGGAAGCTGGATGCCCTGGAAAGGGAACACACTTTTGGGCAAGACAGTTCTTTTTAGCAGATGGTAAACCCTGGATAGAGACACACAGATAAAGAATGTCAGCCATCAAGATACCAGCAACTGGGGAAGAAGTGTTTTGGCCTTTCAGGGGAACCAGGGAGCAATCAATGATATGTACTCCAGTCCTTGAGTAGGAGAGAATGGGGGACATTATGACCTTGACGGGGAGTACAGAGTTCATCATCTTAATAGGTGATACATCAATGATACATGACAGTACTTGAGTAGAAATAGAGGAAGTGGTTTATGGAAGCTTTTTCCCCCTAATTTCTCCAAGATACTTGGTAAAATAGCAAGAAAGGCCATTGGCTAACAGGAAAGTTAGTTGAATTTGGAATTAAGGAGTAAAGAGCAGAAAGAAATTTTAAAAGATATAGAGGATATGGATTTATCTTGAAATCCATTATTATACTCATAGAATTTCTAAAATCTGGAATTAGACATACTGGGTTGACATTTTGCGGGAAGGGTAGTAAATAATATCAAGAAACTAAGAAGGTTTAACTGAGACTAAGAAATGCCTAGATTTTCATATTGATTTCAAGTGTACAGAATTGCAAAAATGATAAATTAGGGGAAAACCATTCCCTGTGGACATATACTTGTGAAATTCCTGTTGCTTAAGAAGGAGATAAAATCATAAAAGCAAAGAAAGAGGAAAAAATAAAATAGATCATCAGAAAAAAATAAAAATTAAAAAGATAATAAAGGGAATACAATTTTCTAATTGGCATCCTCAAACTCAAGATATTGGACCAGGGCTGCAAATGTTTAAAGGAGCATTTTAATTACATATCCAGAATTTTTTTTTTTTTTTTTTGCCGTACTGGGGATTGAACTCAGGGGCGTTCTACCTCCGTGCTACACCCCCGGCCCTATTTTTTTTATACTTTATTTTGAAACAGGGTCTCATGAAGTTGCAGAGGGCCTCACTAGGTAGAGAGAGAGAGAGAGCGCTGAGGCTGGCCGCGAACCCAGATCGTCCGGACTCCGCCTCCCAAAGTACTGGGATTACAAGCGTGCACCACCTTGCCTGGCCAGAAATATTTTTAACCAGTGGAAGCAAAGATAATACACTTTCAAAATATTCAATTACTAAGATATTTTTCTTACCGTGAAACTTGCTATGGGAGCTACTTTTTTACAAATCTGCAGCAAAACAAAGGAGAAGGCTTAGAATGTGAAAGCCACATGGCTCAGAAACCAAAGATTCTAAACCCAGAATATTTCTCAGTATTATCATGGGACAAGGGTTAATTCCTTGGAGGTTTCAGAGGAGTTTCCAGTTGGGAAGATAGGGGAACACAAGTCAGGGTTGGCAGGGTCCTTGTCTTACATCATAGAAAAGAATTTCAACATGTGCTAGACAGAGATTTATTTAGGAAAGCAAGAAATACACATTCAGGGGAGAATGCAGATCATTTCTAGAGTGAGAGATGCACTTTAGGGGTTCATGGCTCTTCTTTCAAAGGAATCTTGGTGAAGAGTGGGTATGGAGAGGCATGTGAGGATGACGTCAGTCTGGTGATCACAGGTCTGTTCATGGTGGTCTCGTCATCTACCAGATCCTCACACTGCTCATGGTCTCCATCATCTGATCAACAGATAAACTGTAAAGTCCCCTGCATTATAGGATACTTTTTAAAATACTTTTATTGGTGCATTATAGTCTCACATCATAACGTAGTTCATAGTGATAGTGGCATACATACACACAGCACTTGGTGGGCTTTCCCCTGGCTCCCTCCCCATTCTTCCTCTTCCCCAAATAGGATGTTGATAATGACATTGGTATTCTCACATATGTACATAATGTCAGTGGAAGTGATTCCTTCATTGATCCTCCCTCCCTACTTTCCGTAGGCCACCTCCCTGGCTCCACTGGAGTTTCTCTTCTTCTCCATTGTCTGAAGTCCCTCTGGTATCCTGATTACTCCCTAGCTTCCACATGTGAGAGAAAACATGTGATCCTTCACTTTCTGTGACTGACTAATTCACTTAACATACTGGTTTCTAGAGATATTGCATTCTGTCTTTATTAACAATGCATAGGGTAATTATAGGGTTTGTTGTTGTTGTTAACTGTACGATTTACAAATTTCCCAGAAATTTGGGAGAGACAGACGTGGGAGAGAGAACTGATTTGGGTAGTAAAGAGACGAGGAACTTTAGCACTATGCTTTTATATTGAAGTTATATTTTTCTACCTATGTCTTTTACTTCTTGTATCCTACCTCAGGATGACAGGTTACGAAGACTAGAGAGCAGCCTTGTGGGAGCCATATGAGTATTTCAAGGAGACATATATCTTGGGAAAGAAGCAGTGATTGATTGCTACTAATGATAAAGTTGTAGTTGTGAATAATATAAGCATGAACTATTGTTTGATTGATAAAGAAAATGAAAAAAAAAACTATTACATAACCTGAGGGAAATAAAATTCTCTACAAGAATTACACGTCTCAAATATAAAGCAAAATATTTCAGAACACAATTTCAGCTGCAAATGATCAAGAGAATCCGTGTGACTTTGAAGGTAAGGATAATCTCCACTGACAGGCCTCTCTATTTCTCACTGAGGTAAAGCAGAAAGGAAAATGTAATCTTACATTATTTGATCCCTCAGCACCAAACAAAATAAACTATCACATAGTTCAAGTTCTGCTTAAATATTTCCAATTTTTAGAATGAAGCCATGACAAAATATGAAAATGTAACTAGAATTATAAGTGAAAATATCAACATGATGCCTCTTGATAATGTAAAAATAGTGGTGTAGCTAACAAAGCCAGGAGGCATGAAACAGTGGGAGAGCTGAAAGAGGATATTGAGATAGTAATACTTAGAGTGGTGAGTCAGAAGACGGATAAAACCAATGGAAAAAAAATTAAGAACAATGTAACAAACAACAGTGTAAAATTTAAGGGAGATAACTGTTATCTACATAAAGAAAAATCAATGAATAAAGATACACATAGTTTGTCTAGAATTATCTCAATGATAGGAGGTAAAAATCCATTATGAATAATGATAATTTCAAAGAATGTAAGGAAGATGGTTCTTCTGTATTAAGTATATTTACAACATTGACCTATATTATTATTATTTTCCCCATAATTAGAATGACTTATAGTTCACGTCCTTCATACAATTTATAGCCCAACAGTCTTTACAGAATTAAAAGCTAAATAAAGAAGGAGCAGGTGGTATAAATTAGAAACAGTCAATGGTGACCTATATTATTTTGGTAAAATATTTTTAATCAACTAAGAAAGAGCATAGACATTTTAAAAACCCCAAAATAATACATTTCAATGAAAGAATGTCTTTGATGTTTGCTGAGTAAAAAAAGCAAATTTTAGAAACTTGTGTATAACACAAATTCATTTATAAAAACTGTAGCATATATAGTACAGCTATGCATAAATAAAATTCTGGCAAAACCTATTAATAAAGTTAATGGTGATTACAAATGGAAAGTTGGAAATAAGAAAGTGCTGTAGGCTGTAGGAAAGGAGCTTAACTATAGAATTCAGAAAATTTTAAAAAGTTTTGCAACAAAATCTTACACCATTTGAATTTAAAATTATTGAAATTTAAATAAGGTAACTAAAAATAATCCCAGATATTTTGAAATACCGTTGTTATCAGAAACTGCATGTGTAATTAGGGAAGAATTCTGTACTAATAGAATGATGTCTCTAAGGAAAGCAAAACAGCAAAATATGAAAGTGAGAAGAATTATTCCCCTCATTAGTTTTATTTTTTAAAAGTTTTCTCCTACCTAAGTAATGTTATTAGAATTTAATTAGGATATTTCAATTAACTAAATTAGTTAGAAGATGAATATTATGCATGGCTATTATGTTAAAAAATGATGCCGGGCGTGGTGGCGCACGCTTGTAATCCCAGTACTTTGGGAGGCGGAGACTGGAGGATCCGGGTTCGCGGCCAGCCTCAGCTCTTGCTCTGTCTCTCTCTCTCTCTCTCTCTCTCTCTCTGTCTTTAGTGAGGCCCTCCGCAACCTCGTGAGACCCGGTTTCAAAATAAAGCATAAAAAATAGGGCTGGGGGCGTAGCGCGGAGGTAGAACGCCTCTGCGTTCAATCCCCGGTACCGCAAAAAAAAAAAAAAAAAATGATGCTCATCAAATGTTAGTTTTCCAATTTTTATTTAGATTGTTTTTTGCAGTTTTTTCCCACTCATTAGATGAAATTGAGAACATGTCCCATGCATTTTCTGATCACTGTCAGGGAGTATCTTCTTTTGCTCACGGTACAATAACAAAATAGCACAAACACAATTGGCTTAAATGACAAAAAAAAAATCGTTTCTGACAATTCTGGAGGTTCAGGGTGTTGGAAAGATTCAGGTTCGTGAAGTTCAGCTCTCTGGATTGCAACAGCCACCTTCTCGCTATGTCCTCACATGGATTTCCCTCTGAACATGAATACCTTCATGTTTCTTCTTCTTACAGGGGCAATAGTACCCTACCCTCAGATTAGGTCACCATTCTTTCAACCTCATTTAATTGCAGTTATCTTCTTAAAGGCCTCAACACCAAATACAGTCATTTGGGTGTTGGTTTTCAACATATGAATTTTGAGGGTACACAATTCAGTCCATAACAGGGAATCAAGAGTCTTTCAGTCACTTTGATCAACTGTTCATGGGCATAGTGTTTGTAGGTGATTCTCTTAAAGATTTTATGTGTATGTGGTTTATTGTCATTCCCTCTCATTTGGCATATTTCTTGAGATCTGCCCATGTTTTAGTCATTCTAGTACACATTCTTTCTAGTGCTGAAAAGTAACACATTGTATGGGTCTAGCACTACTACAGTTCATCTGTTAATCAATAGAGGGATACTTGGATCCTTTCCAGCTTTTGGACGAGTCAATTAATGCTGTGCTGTCATGAACATTCATGTACACAGATTTGTTTGATATATCCGGTAATATCTCAAAAGGTCCAGTTGCCAGAATACATGTTAAACTCATATTTAACCTTTTAAGAAACTGGCAAACTCTTTCCTAAAGGTCTATATCATTTTAAATTCTATCCACTAATGCATGAGTGTTTCTATTTTCTACATCATTACTAGTACTTGCTGCTGTCTGTCTTTTTGATTATAGTCGTTCCAGGGGGTGTGAAGTGGTATTTCATGGTGGTTTTAATTTGCATTTTCATAATGACTAATGATATTGAGCATCTTCTCATGAACTTATTGGCCATTTACTGATTGTCTGTGACAGATATTTTGCCAATAATTCAGTTGTTTGTCTTATTATTGAGTTCTAAGAGTTCTGTGTATATTATTGATATAAGTTCTTTATCAGACAGATACTTTGCAAATATTTGCTCCCAGTATCTGGCTTGTCATTTCATTTTCTTAATGGTGTCTTTTGAAGTTCAAAACATTTTAATATTGAAGAAACAATTTATCTTATTTTTATTTTCTGTATTGGGCTTTGCTGCTCTAAATTCCTTTATTTGAATGTGGATATCCAGTTATCCTAGCAACCTTTGTAGGAAAAAACTGTCCTTTCTCTATCAGATTGTCTTGTTGTCTTAGCACCATTGCTAAAATCTATACATTTCTGAACTGTCAATTTTGCTGTTCCACTGAGCTTTGAGCCTATCCTGTTAAAATATTATATATACTATATACTGTGTGTGTGTGTGTGTGTGTGTGTGTGTGTGTGTGTGTGTGTCTGTCTGTCTGTCTGTCTGTTAAAGGGGATTGAACCTAGAGGCATTCTACCTCTGAGCTACATCCCTAGACCTTTTATATTTTTTGTTTTTGAAGCAGGGTCTGCTAGGTTGCTGAGAGTCTTGCTAAGTTGCTGAAGCTATCCTTGAACCTGTGTTCCTCCTGTCTCAGTCTCCCAATTACTGAGATTACAGGCATGCACCACCACACCCAGCTATAAAATACTATATATCTTTTTTTTTTTTTGCGGTACCGGTTGAACGCAGGGGCGTTCTACCTCTGCACTACGCCCCTGGCCCTATTTTTTATACTTTATTTTGAAACCGGGTCTCACCAAGTTGCAAAGGGCCTCACTAAGAAGAGAGAGAGAGAGAGAGAGAGAGAGAGAGAGCTGAGGCTGGCCGTGAACCCGGATCCTCCAGTCTTCGCCTCCCAAAGTACTGGGATTACAAGCGTGCGCCACCACGCCCGGCTTACTATATATCTTATAACTATAACTTCTTATTAAATTTTTGAAATTGGATAATAGAAGTAACCCAACTTTGTTCTTCTTTTCAAAATGATTTTGAGAATTCTATGTTACTTGAATTACCTTTACATTTCAGTATGCCCTTGACAATTTATACCAAAATTCTGTCAAAATTTTAATAGCATGAGAATTTTAAAATTTCCATCTTGAAAATAATGAGCTTCCCATCCAAAAATGAGGATTTCTTCTGAAACCTTGCTAATTTCATTTACTAGTTTTGGTTGATGCACGTGCGTTTGAGACTGTGTACATATGCATGTGTTTATTCCTTTGGAGTTTTCTAATTGTGTCATCACCAATGAAATTGTGTCATCTGCAAATAAAGTTTAATTTTCCTTCGCAAACTGAATAACAGCGTGTCTTTATTTACTTATGGAATTGGCCTGCAATCCTCAGTAAAATGTTGAATAGAAGTAACTGATCTTGCCTTACTCCTGCTCATTGGGACAAGCATTCATTCTTTTACAATTAAATATGTTAATCTGTATGTGCTCTTTATCAAGTTACTGTATACTCCTTTTGTTTCCTTAATATAAGTAATGAATTATCTTCATATCCCTAGAGATTTTTTTTAAGTGTCTGCTTCTATTACGAAGAATTAGATTCTCCAACTCTAAGAGAGAACTGACTAATCATGACTAAAGTGGTGGCCACAAGAAATATTCTCCACTGATTTTCCTGTTACTAAGAGCATTTCTCATGGCTGTAGCAATTTCCTTAAGTGTCGGTGAAGTTGGTCATAACACTGACCTGGAACAGCTTGTCTGCCATTAGGTCATTTTTTTTTTTTGGTGAGCAATGGGTTTAATATGCATGAAGTCTTCATTATAGTGCATTGATTTAAAGGCACGGCAGTGGCAGTAAAAATGGTTGTTGAACTTCCTATCTGAGGTATGAAGCAGTACATACCTTTAACCTTGATATAAATGACAAGAATTTCATTAAACCAACTGTCTAGCCTTTTCAGATAGTTGAATACAAATGTGAATCTCATAAAGAAATGCATATTAATATTGTTAAGGAATAACGTATAGTTCAATAACTAGAACTATCTGGTTATTTATTTCAAGGAACACTATACATCTAGGAAATGAGAATTTTGTCCTTCAACTGTTGCCTCTGAACCAGTGCTTCCATACAGATTACTGCCAATTACACATGTAATGGAGTGCATTTGCAGTTATTACTGGATTAAGATATGCCATTACAGTTTGCAAATGACCAATTTCCCTTCACAATTGTGTAGTAATTATTGTCAAAATGGAACATCAGCACCATCACTTAAACATGTTGTATATTTTTTTCTTTTCACAGAAAACAAATGATCTCTAAAATCAGCTATTACCATGGCTAATGAACACTTCTTCACAACATAAAGATCCCCTGAATTTCCCTCTGGACCCATCTCATTAAGTCCAAAGCATAATGTAACTTAAATACCCAAGTCATGACCCACTAGCATAACTTTCTAGATCGTTGGACTGTCAAGAAACAGTTCAGGAAAGAAAGCAGATCCCTTAATTTCGCGATCTGACTCACACTCTGCTCTGAAATCAGTTAGGTACCGAGTGCTGGCCATTACTTCCTCCTTCCCCATCTTCCCCATTCCTGGAATTAACATCAACACTCATTCCCATATCCTTGCCAGAGTGCAAAAAGTCTCCTAATTTTTCTCCATCTGCTTATTCCTTCCCTGTTCAGTTACAAATTGTGTTAATTTAGACAAAATAATTTGTAACATAAAATGAATCCAACAAATATCTTTTCATTAGAATTGTCCTAATAATTTGTGGAGAGCATTGCCACACTACTACAGTCATAAGCCGACAATATTTATTCCAGCAATTTTTATTAAGTCCCCTTCCTTTTCTACTTTTCTCTATAAACTTAAGCCATGGATTACTGTTGGTCTAGACATTAGGGTAAATAAGAGGGCTTCTTAAAGCAACATATACTTTACTCAGAGGTAAATTTTGAATTTGATCTAGTTCTCATCAACCCATGCTGCTCTTCACAATCTCCATTTATAGTAAGAGATCTGGAATTTTCCCCCACGTGTTTAACTGTAGCCATGCATATTTTTGTGGCTACTTGTTAGTGTGGAGATCCGTGCCAGTGTTTGAAGTAAAACTATGGGTCAAGTGTGACAAAACTGTGAGCTCCACTCCCCTTTCCATGCTTCAGCAATGCCATCAAGTATCTAATCCATCTTTGCTGTCGGGGAAGCCCAATTCTGCCATGGACAAGATGAGGAGTCAGTGGTTGCTCTTAATTTGTCTTTCTTTAGCCTCTCTAATCACTTTTTTTTTGTAACAAAGTTTTAGAACAGTTTTAGATTTACAGAATTGTTTTGAAGATACTACAGAGAGTTTTCATACACCACACATCGAGTATCCTCTATTATTAACACATTATTACAGTGTATTTAATTAGGATGTTTTATTATTTGGGGTTATTTATGCACGTATTACTCAAATGTTATGGATATAAGCCGTTCATTATATACATATTATTTTGTAATGTTTTCTCTCATTTAGGCTTTGTTTTCCTATTCATGATGTTCTTTTTAGAACAGAGGATTTTAATGTTAATAAAATTCAACCTATCATATTTTCCTTCATGGATTATGCCATTGGTATTGACTTTATGAACTCATGAGCAAATGACATAATGTAGATCCTTCCTTTCCCTCCCTCCCTCCTTTCCTCTCTCCCTCTTTCTCCTTCCTTCCTTCCTTCCTTCCTTCCTTCCTTCCTTCCTTCCTTCCTTCCTTTCTTTCTTTCTTTCTTTCTTTCTTTCTTTCTTTCTTTCTTTCTTCTTTCCTTATACTGGGGATTGAACCCAGAAATGTTCTACCTGCAAGCCACACCCCCAGCCCTATTTTTTATTTATTACTTTGAAACAGGGTATCATTAAGTTGCTGAGGCTGGCCTCAAATCTATGAGCCTTCTGTCTCAGCCTCCTAAGCACTAGGATTACTGGTATGCATTAACATGCCCAGCTATTTTTTCTTAACTTTTAAAAGAATTTTTGAGCAGGGTGTGGTGGTGCACATTTGTAAAACCAGTACGTGGGAGGCTAAGACAGGAGGTTCACAGGTTCCCAGCCAGCCTCAGCTACTTAGTGAGGCCCTCTGCAACTTAGTGAGACCCTGTTTCAAAAAAAGAATAAAAAATAGGGCTGGGGGTGTAGCTCAGAGGTAGAATGCCCCTGGGTTCAATCCCCAGTATTGCAAAAAAAAAAAAAAACATTTTTGTAGTAGTATACTTTATATTTCAAACTATGGTGTATTTTGAGTTAATATTTGGGAAAATGGTAAGGTCTGTGTCAAGATTCATTTTAAATTTTCTTACACATATGTTCACTTATTTCAACACCATTTGGAAAGAATTGACATATTAACAATTCCAAGTGTTCAAATTAACAGATGTACAGTATTTCTGAATTTATTTAGTTCTTTATTAAAATTTTATCAGTGTTTTGTAGCTTTTCACATATAGATACAACATATATTTTTTAGATTGATACCTAAGTATTTCATTTTTCCTGCTACAATTTTAAGTGATGCATTTTCTCCAGGTTCCATTTATTTACTACTGATATGTAGGAAATCCATTTGTGTGTTAATTTTATATTCAAAAATATCTTTATTATTTCCAGAACTTTTTGTTATTTCTTCTTTCAGATTTTCTACATAGACAATCATTTCATCTGCAAATACAATTTCTTCTTTTTTGTCTATATCTGTTTCAGTTCTTTTTCTAGTTCTATTGTACTTTTTAAGAATTCCAGTCAAATATTTTATAGCACTGATGAGATTTGACAGCCTTGACTTGTTTCCAATCTAAGAGAAAGTGTCCATTTTTCACAATTACCTAAGAAGTTAGCTATGGTAGTTTTTATAACAGTTCTTATGCAAATTGAAGAATCTCATTTCTTTTTCTAGTTTGTGGAATGTATTTATTATAAATAGATATTTGGCTTTTTTAAATTCTTTGTGTGTGTGTGTGTGTGTGTGTGTGTGTGTGTGTCTACTGATATGATCAGTAGCTTCTCTTTTAGTTTGTATGTATATTTAGTTGCATTGATTAATTTTTAAATGATGAGCAAACCTGGCATATCTGAAATAAATCCCCCTTGTTTGTGACATAGTACTACTTTATGCAGTTTTAATTTGATTTGGTGATATTTTATGAAGTCTACATTTATAAGAGAGATTGCTCTACAGTTTTAGATATTTGTGAAGTATTTACTTTAGTTTTGATATTAGAGTAATGCTGACCTTATGTAGTTAATTAGGAAGAGTTCCCTTTGCTTTTATTTTGTAGAAGAGGTAATGAAAATTAGTTATTTCTTCTATAAACAAATTCATTAGAGAAATGTTTTAGGTCTGTTGATATATTTTTGGAAGGTTATTAATTATTGATACAATTTCTTTAATAAATATAGACCTATTGAAATAATCTACCCTTAAATGTGTTTTGGTGGTTTGTGTCCTTCAAGGGGTTTTCCATATTATTTATCAATTTTTTTACCATAGCATTATTTTTAGCATTATTTTATTAACCTTTTTATTTTTCAAGTGATCGGTAATAATGACTGCTTTTTCTTTTTAATATAGACATTCTTGTCTTCTCCCTTGTTTTGTTGCATTGCTTGGCTTAGAGGATTAACAGCTTTATTGAACTTTCGAAGCCAACAGCTTTTGATTTTGTCAATATTCTCTATTTTTTTTTTGCTTATCATTTTGTTGACTCATAAATTTTATATTCCTTTTCTTCTACTTGATTTGATTTAAATTTCTGTTATTTCTTTAAACTCCTAGCATAGAAGCTTAGGCTATTGATTAAATCTTTCTCTCTCTCTTTCTCTTTCTGTCTTTTTTTTTTTTGTGTTACTGGGGATGGAACCCAGGGGCCTTCTACCTCTGGGCTGCACCCGCAGACCTATTTTATTTTTTTTGGAAACAGGGTCCCACTAAGTTGTTGAAGCTGTCTTTGAACCTGAAATCCTCCTGTCTCAGCATCCCAAGTACTGGGTTTACAAGCATACACCACCATGCTCGGCTTATTTCTAATATATGCATTTAATACTATTAATTTCCCATGAAGTACTGTCTTAGCTATATCCCACAGTATTCTTAAGTTGTCATTTTATCTTAAGCTAGTTTAAAATATACATTTCTCTTGAGACCTTTACTTTGGCTCATGTTTTATTTTGAACTGAATTGTTTGATTTCCAAATATTTTTCCCAAATCTGTTTCTGGGTTTATTTACTCCTAAATTATTGTCTAGTTGTATGGAAACGTTTTTTTGTATAATTTCTATTCTTTCAAATTATTCAAGGGATTGTGGACAAAATATATTGTATCTCAGTAAATGTTTCATGCAATTTTGAAAGGAAAATGTGGTTAGGTAGAATACTATATAAATTTCAATTAGACCAAGTTGATTGACAGCTGTGTTCAGGTCAACTCTTTCTTTATTGATTTTGTGCCTTCCTGATCTAACAACTACAAGAGATGTTGAAACAGCCAACTATTCTGTATTTTATCTCAATTCTGTATTTGTCTATTCCCCTTGCTTTTTATCAGCTTTTGCTCATGTATTTTAATGCTCTGTTTTTAGGTGCATACAGATTTAAATTTGGTATAACTTTTTGGAGTGTTGACAATACTACTCCTTATTTGTGATGATTTTCTTTGTTTTAATGTTTGTCTTTTCTAATATTATTTTGATTAGTGTTGCTGTATTAATTCTTTCCCACTCATTTATCCATCTGAGTTTATATACTTATTATGGCTTATTTTAGAAAGCATATACTTGGGCCAGGCATGGTTGTACATGCCTCTAACCCCAGCTACTTTAGATGTTGAGGCCGAATTGAAAGTTCCAGACCAACTCTGGCAACTTAGCAAGACCCTAACTCAAAACAAAAAATAAAAAAACTATGGGGATGTAGCTCAGTGGTAGAGCATCCCTAGGTTCAACCCCAAATACTGTAAAAAAAAATTGACAACATATACCTGAGTCTAGTTCTTTTAACAACCTTTGTCTTTTAATTGGTATACTCATACCAATTACATTTAAAGTGATTATTTATATATTTGGATTAATCAACCATTCCCAGAGACTTCTGTTTCTGCCTTTTCTCATTTAAATAGAGTACCTCATGTAATTATATTTTATTTCCTCCTTTAGTGTATCAATAATATTTCTATAAAGTGTTGTCTGGTGCTTTCCCTAGGGATAAAATATAAGTTTTAATTAGTCAACCTTCAAATAACACTTTTCAGCTTCACGTGTAGGGCCTTATTAAGAGAGTGATCCCATTTCCTTGTTACCATACTTTGTGAACTAGTGCTTATTCATGTCATTTTCCCATATGCTCTAATTATCTAATACCGTTTTTACTTTTATTACTTTAAACAAATTGTTACATTTTAGATGACTAAGAACAAAAGAAATGGAATCTTTAATCTTTGTTTTATCTTTTCTGGCATTATTTCTTTCCTTTTTCAAGCAAGTTTCAAATGTTTGACCAATATTTAGTTTCTGCCTAAAGAAAGGCTAGCATTTCTTGAGGTCAAATCTGCTGGAAATGAATTGCTTCGATTGTTGTTTGTCAAGGAGTGTTTATTTCAACTTTGCTTTTTTTAATAGCTTTATTGAGATACATTTTATCCATTCAAATTGCACAATTGAATGGGCTTCATATATGCAGAGAGTTGGATAACCATCAATACTATCTAATTTTAAAACATTTCCATCACTTCAAATAGGAACCCAGTGCCCAAGTAACTCACTTTTCTATATTCAGTCTCAATACTATGAAATCATGATCTCTCTCTCTCTATCTGTCTGTCATCTATATGCCTATTTTGGACATTTCATGTAGATTGAATTCTACCAGGTGACCTTTTTTGAATAATTTTTTATACTTCGCATAATATTTTCAAGGTTCAACCATGCTGTAGCATGAATAAGTATTTCATTTATATTTATTACTGGATAGCGTTCCACTCAGTGATTATATCATATTTTATCATTATTCAGCAGTTAATGGGCAATTGGGTGGTTTCTATTTTTTAGCTATAATTAATAATACTGCTATGAGGTTCATGTGCAAATTCATGTGTGGAGGATACAAGTATTCATATCTCTGGTGACATACCTATGGAAGGAGTTGCTACATTGTATGGTCATTCTCTCTTTTTTCTTTTAATAACTGTCAGACTGTTTTCAAAAGTGACTGCACCATTTTACATTCCCATCAGAAATGTATGAGGGTTCCAATTCCTCCACAATTTCACTGCCACTAGCTCGATGTCTTTTTTTTTTTTTTTGCGGTACCGGGGATTGAACCCAGGGGCGTTCTACCTCCGCGCTACACCCCCGGTCCTATTTTTTTTATATTTTATTTTGAAACTGGGTCTCACGAAGTTGCGGAGGGCCTCACTAGGTAGAGAGAGAGAGAGAGACAAAGAGAGAGAGAGAGACAGAGAGAGAGAGCTGAGGCTGGCCGTGAACCCGGATCCTCCGGTCTCTGCCTCCCAAAGTACTGGGATTACAAGCGTGAGCCACCATGCCCAGCTTCGATGTCTTTTTGATTATAGCCATGCAGGTGAGGATGAAGAACTATGTCACTGTGATAGTGAATTGCATGTCCCTAGTGGCCCATGAGGCTGTGCATCTCTTTTAAGTGCTTCGGTTTTATTACTTTAGATGTACAGTTTCACTGAATATAGAATTATAGGTGCTTTTTTCTATAATTTAAATATTTCATTTCATCCTTTTCTTGCTTGAATAATTTCTTTTTTTTTTTTGTGGTACCGGGGATTGAACCATGGGCGTTCTACCTCCGTGCTACACCCCCAGCCCTATTTTTTATACTTTATTTTGAAACCGGGTCTCAGGAAGTTGCGGAGGGCCTCACTAGGTAGAAAGAGAGAGAGAGAGAGAGAGAGAGAGAGAGAGAGAGAGAGAGCTGAGGCTGGCTGTGAACCCGGATCCTCCGGTCTACGCCTCCCAAAGTACTGGGATTACAAGCGTGCGCCACCACGCCCGGCTTGCTTGAATAATTTCTAACAAGAAGTCTGCTCTAATTCTTATTCTTGTTCCTTTATAAATAAGGTCATTTTCTACCTCCATCCTATTACTTCTGGATTCTTTTAAACTTTTCTCTTTTTTTTTTTTTAGTTTTCTTCAGTTTGAATATGATACACTCTGAAGTAATTGTTATTTTTTTTCTTCCTGTCTGTCTGTCTGTCTGTCTCTCCTCTCCCTCTCCTTCTCCCTCTGTTTCTCCCTCTGCTGTCCTCTGTGCTTTGGCAGTCTAAGACTTATTGTCTGTCCTTAATTTCAGTAGCTCTCAGCTACTGAAATTTCATTTAAATGTTTCATTTCATTTCACTTAATTAAAACACTTCTTCACCTCCACTTTCTCTTTATTTCACTTCTGGTGTTCAAATTCTACATGTGTTATATTTTTATAAATTTTCCCATGGTTTCTGGATATTCTGTTCCATGTTTTCCCTGTATTTATTTATTTTCCATTTCATCTTTGGAACTTTCTACTGAACTATGTTAAAACTCACTGATTTTTTTTCTTTAGCTGTATAAAGTCTACCAATGTATCCATTAAAGACAAACTTCATCTATGGAGCAGTGCTTAAATTTCTAACATTTTCTTTTGATTTGATGCCTTCTTAAATTTGTTATCTCTCTTCTTGCATCATATAAATATATCTTCATATATATATCTTCTTATATCATATATATGTATATTTCTTACATCATATATATGTATATTTCTGCATGTTTTATATATGTATATATACTATATATTGCATGTAGTATATTGTATATAGTATATACTATATATGGTATACAATATACAATATACAGTATGCGATATACTATATATAATATG